>CM077443.1:3705748-3778248 GCA_039654765.1 Mylopharyngodon piceus | reverse complement strand
AGGGTCATATTTGACTGACAGTCACTTTGACTAATTGCAGAGCTGCATTTTTGGACAGTTTGTCCATTCAGCAGGGGAGACTTGAACAGCAAGGGTGGGCTATTGTTCAGCTCATTTGTTTTGTTGACTGGTTGCCATGGTGTCATTTCTCCTCTCATAAAGCCACGCTCAATCTTTTTCTGCAGTGAGTGAGTGGCGAGAGAGAGAGAAACAATTATATAAAACAAAGAACATACTTCTCCTCAGTACAGATATCAGCTTAAATGAATTCATTATATATATATATATATATATATATATATATATATATTCATTCTAAGTTTTTATAGCCTATATATTTTTATAATTATTTTTAATTTTAGATATTTAGTAATCACCACCACTTATTTATATTTACTACAGTACATATTCTTTTTATAATTTATTTTTAATCTAAAATGTCTGAAATAAAAATATATTTAGTTTTTCTTTTGCATAGTTAAATTTTAAAGATCTAAATTTTTAATATTTAGGCTGCGTCCGAAAACTGCAAAATGCTGTCTTCGGAGGCTGCATTCCAAGTTAGGAAGGCATCAAGGCACGTCCGAATCCAATGTTAGCTTCACTTCCTGTCTCCTGAGATACCTTCATCTGATCGATTTTTGAAGGCAGTAGACGTATCCTTCACTGCGTTTGATATATCCCACAATCCTATGTGTTCCATTTGGTGACAGTTGAGCAAGAAAAAGAAAGATGGCGGCTGAAAGTTGTGGTTGGTGGTCAGTTTGTGGGTAAATGTACATTTTTGACCAACGTTTTCCACTTTTGATGTCATAATTAAATATTCACTTAATTATCACCAAAGCTTGCTCTATTTTGCTCTAGATCATTAAACCGTTATGCTGCTTCAGAAGTCTGTCTGAAATCTCATGAGGTTACGTGAGGTGCCTTCATATGCAAACGCTGCCTGCAAACTCATTGCCTGATGAGGCAGCAAGGCAACGAGTCAGCTGCCTAAGTTTTCGGATCCAGCCTTATGGCAACATTTACGTAGGCCTATTACGTGTCTACGGTGGCCGAGAGAGCTTAACACACTGGCCCCGTTCTTAGCTTAGCCTTAGAAGTAGGGGTGTAACAATACACAAAACTGACGGTTCGGTACGTACCTCGGGTTTGAAGTCATGGTTCGGTTAGAGCAGAGAGAAAAAACTAAATAAAATTGCTTCTTTTTTAAAAATTAAACAGTAGTTTACTGAACAAACTGTGTCTCTGTCTTAAATGAATTCAATTATAATTAAAAGTTTCTTAAGGATATGAAAAATTATCTCTGCTAATGCTGTAAACTATATAGGGAGCCCTTACTTGCACATTACTATAATATTAAAGGTTCAGAGCCCAACCTATTAGCTATTCAGTTGCTATTTATTTTTAGATATAATAATCAACAATCAAATAACAAATTGTATGCAAACTTGTAAATTGCACATAAGGCAGTTTTTGCATTAACTTCTAAATCTAATTATAAAATTATGTTTTTAACTCCAATTTGCTGTTGAAATATAATCATTTACACAGTGGCTGTCATTTTCATGACAGATTTTAAACACACATTAAATAATGAAGACATCACTAACAAGTTAAGCAAAATATAATGAATATATAGGCTAATATAGTGCATATATTTAGCGGAAGAGTTCATTTCTCTGGCGAACTAACAAGCTGTGGACTTGCCTGAGGTAAATGCTACGTGACACAGTGGTTACAAGCTGTTTTATTGACGTCTTTTCGCCATTGAAACACTGACTGAGGGATTACACGACATTGTACTGTATCTTTTAATGTACCTTCAGATGTTCATTCATGTTTAATCTGTAACTAGTTTTAAAGAGGAAGAGATGATCGCGTTCACTCGCGCTCTGCGCTGTCACGCCACATCAAAGAGCGATCTGTCATTCCACATTAAAGAGCGTCAAAACGGCATTTCTTGTTTGAATTTCGTTATAAAATTGACAGAATTTGAAAGATGAAACTTTGTTTCTTATCGAAAGTAACAAAACACAGAGCTTATTGCGATTATTGGTGGTTAGGCTACAACGCTGTAGTCTTCGTGTTGATTCCAGGGCTGGGCGGGGCGCGTTCGGTACGCCAAGAGAGTATCGCGGTTTTTCGATTCGATTTGAATATCATTACACTCCTACTTAGAAGTAAAAAGAAGTTGGAAATACCTTTGCAGCGATCGTGTTAACAAACATCCCGACGCCGTCCACACTGCTGAGAGCGACGTTTAGATGAATATGTAAATACGTGCTGCATGCGCTTTCCTCTCAACAAACAAAATAAAGACAACAATGACAGCGATGAGAAAGCAGTGTGTAAGAAAGCATCTGATCATTGTGATTGTGGGTATGTTTGCACCAGCTCTGCAATTCACCAGCATCATGTCGACAGATGAGGTAATTAAAATTACACTGTTATGATAGTTTGATTAAAGTATGTTTGCGACTATATAGAGCTGGCTATGTGAGACTATAGTTTAAATTAACCCCTTTTCTGTGCATGACACATTGACATTACAGTACAGTACAGAATAGCTCTTTCTGCATTATCCTGAACCTTGTATAAACATTAGTTTCATGCGTCATAGAACGAAGAGAGGCTCTCGGCAGCGTGTGTAAACGTCACATCCTTTTCATTTTCCTGGCAAAAACGTCCCGATTCCTTTACATTAAAATCGGTTGATAGACTTTCATAGACACCCTAAGAAGTCAAGCAAGGGCTCGTTTTTTAAGTTTCGTTACAAGCCGTTCACACATTGGCATTAATACATTAAAATTCTTACATGAAAAACACCATAATCTCCATAAGCTCAAAATTTTACATACTCTCTTATGCATTACAAATGTCTTAAATGAACTTTACACGACATACAATTTAAAATTGTTCACTTTAGAAAGAACAGCAAAGAACTTCAAGTCTTGACATACAAATGTTTTTTATTATTAAGTAGATGCAAAGTTCTTGCAGTATATGCATTAAAATGGCAAATGTTTCAATGTTCGAAGTTCCACAATATAAGATTCACAGCGGAAATTGATTGGAACAGTTTCTTTTAGCAGCAGCAAAGAACAAACACAAAAAGAGAAAAAAAAAAATCCCGTAAGCTTCTTCTCCGTCCAGTCACAGAGGAAGGACGCGATCACAACAGTTAAATGGACACACACAGTGCAGGTTAAGAGAAGAACAGGACTGTAACATCATGCATTCAGAATAATGCTTCAGGTTCCCCCAAACTAAGTAAAGATTAGACATCATATTCACGTAATATATTACAAGCAACTCAGAGGGACAAAACCAAATCAATACCCATAATCAAAATACATTCTTAAAAAATTCTCATATATATTTAGATATTTACTGTACCTTTTAATATATGCATGTGTGTGTTTCTTTTTTGCCAGACTTTTTATAATCACAGAGTTTAAACGGTGCAAAACCCAAATGTGGGGAAGGAAACATTCAGTTTTAACAGCATACATAGAACAAGAATATTCTCCTACAGAAAGACAACAGAAAGCAAAGTCCCTTGAAATCAAATTACCTCATGTAATATTTTTCATGCCAGAGGCCACTCATAACTCAAAGTTTTCCAAGCAAATCCGAAGCGAGCTAGGATCTAACCGAACATACATATCAGAAGCAAAACAGTGACTTTTCTTAAAGGATTCATCTCCAGAAACCCGTCCTTTTAAAGCCATCAAAAAGGCATTGCATGCAAAAAAAAAAAAAAAAATTGAACTATGCGCGGCATTGATTTTTTGCTCTCTGTTGCAAGCGTTTACCCTTTAATACAAAACAATAACTACAACGGTTGATCTTAAATCTAAAGAAGAAATCCAGGTCTCAGTTGGATTCAAAGAAAAGTGTCATCACAGCCATGTCTCAGAGAAGCGAGGAAAAAGGGATATAGAAGTATAATAAAGCACAACAGGTGCATCACCTCTTTCATTTTTGTCAGTTCCTCCTGGATACTGAAGATCAGGATGTTTCAAAAAAGAACCAGCCTAGAGAGATATTCAAAACTCCTGAAGTCTTTTCTTACAGTTAGCTTGAGATAAATGCATATTGAATATTCAAAAGTGGCCTCATCTTAATTTTATTGATCTTAAAATCCACACTCATGTTTTTATTTACTGAATTAATTTCAAAAGTGAGATGTTTTTAGTGAATCAGGAAATGATAAAAATAACCACTCTATTTTTTTTCTTAAATTTCATTATATTTCTTTCCATATTGAGGGCTAGTTGTGAACAAGACAAACATTTACAACTAACCACTTTAGCACGTTCAGAACGTTCACCGTCAATTAACGGTGTGTCATTTACAAGTGATGATATTTTAAGGTGTCCTTGTTCCAATGTAATTATACATTTAAAGGTGCAATGTGTACATTTTTAGGAGGATCTACTGACAGAAATGCAATATAATATACATAACTATGTTTTCAGTGGTGTATAAAGACCTTACATAATGAACCATTATGTTTTTATTACCTTAGAATGAGCCATTTCTATTTACATACACCGCGGGTCCCCTTAAGTCGCCATTTTGTGCCGGCATTAGAGCTGCACGATTCTGGAAAAAATGAGAATGACGATATTTTGGTTTCAAATAAAGATCACGATTCTCCCACGATTCTGAATATACAACTAAACAAAATAACAGGGAATTTATTAGACCAGTGTTTTTGAAGGAATCTTTTGAATGGATGATTCGCTGACAATACATTTTTTAACAGTCACTTGTCGCCACCTAGTGGCGTAAGATGTAATCGATACAACCGTTATTTGAAGCGTTAAGTTAGTTTCAAAAGGTGGTTTGATCTATTTTGATCGCTATCGTAGACATAAGTGTTTATATCCTAACTTTAAACTTTTATCTCAGTACTTCTGTGATAATTTCAATATTTGTAACAGAAATACTACTATTGTGTGGTTCAAAACTCTCTCTGGCTCAGAGCGGCGACACAAAATGAATGTTCTGGTATGATTTTGTCAAAGTTGTCATTAATAAATAAGACATTAATAAGTAAGTGTTTGAATCGAGATTGCGATTTTTTACGAATAATCGTGCGGCTCTAGCCGGCATGTTTCTCCAGTAGCCCTAAACGGACAAACTGCTCTACAGAGTGCGTGCTTGACTGGCTACTCTCTGCTGTCTCAGACGACATATTTGTCTTGTGTTGGCCACCAACACTTCTCTATATTGCAATTCGCAACCTCACTGCTAGATGCCGCTAAAATTTACACACTGCACCTTTAAGTACTGTGTAATATTAATTAACTACAGGTACTTACTATAGGGTGTGGTTTAGGGTTGGTTGCATGTAATTATGCATAATTTACTGTTAATACTATAGTAAGTTCATGTAACGTGTAACAAGGACACTGTAAAATAAAGTGTTTCCGAAGTGATAAAGCGTGGTTTTCTAACTCGTCTTCTACACAGCTGGTATGCTGGCATATATTAACTCTATCCCCGCCAGCATTTTTTTTAAAAAAAAGTTGCCAGTCTGCGCCAGCACTTTTGAGCATTTTCACAAAACTTTCATGGCCACCAGAATTTGTTGAATTATCTGAACATACATCATATCAAAGGGAAGAGCACAAAGGGAAAAAAAACAAACATTTTATTCTAGCTTCATGCATTCTTTTTTCAACACTTGAATGTGGGTAAGTTTCATTTAAAAAAGTAACATTTTGAACCAAAAGCTGAGAAAATTTTTCTTGCATTATTGTGAAAGACTAAATCAGGATCAGATTCAGAATGATGATCAAAACATAGATCGACACCCTCAATGCTTGCACAGTCCTATACCTTGTCATGGGTCCAACATTTCATTCAGGAACGTTAAGCAGTTTTGATTTATATGCTATTTAATGTTTGATGATCGCGTTCGCTTACATGTGCATAAGCAATGCTTCTATTATTTTTTTTTTTTTATGCTGCTTCTTCACCTGTGTTTTGACCCAGAGATTCTGTACTCTTTCAGAAGATGCGTAATAGCGCCCCCTACCGTATAACAGTGAAACCATGGATGAAAAAAATCTGTCAATGGCGGGGAAGCGTTGTCTCATAAATGACAAAAAATTCCGTCATTGGCGTGAAAGAGTTAATTAATTCTCAGTCAAATTTTAAAAAATGTTTTAAATTATAACTCAAATAAAAATACTAATAAAAGTATTATTGTTAAAAAAAAAAACATCAACAACTAGTTGTATAGAAAATCCTGATTGTTGGTAAAAATGCCATGTCTATCCATAGAGTATTTTTTACATTTTGTTCATTTTAGGGTGCAAAGATATATTTCTATTTTGTAACATGATTTTATATTCAATAAATTAATATTAATAATTACAGTAACAACAACAACACTTTAAAATAAGGTTTCATTGGTTAACGTTAGTCAACTACATAAGTTAGCATAAACTAACAATCAAAAATACTTCTAAGTCATTTATTAATCTTAGTTAATGTTAATTTCAACATTTACTAATACATTATCAAAAATCAAAAGTTCTATCTGGTAATATTATTTAGTGGACCTGAACTAACAATTAACAATTGTATTATTATTAACTAACAATAACAAAGATGAATAAATACTGTAACGTGTTTTGCATTATCTAACATTACATTATGGGACCTTATTGTAAAGTCTTATCATGATGATAATAATAATAATAATATTAAAAAGCAGAGGAGGAAGAAGACAAATTAATATTATAATATAATAATAATATTATTGACTCTTTCACAACCAAAAAGAACTAATATGGACCAAAATGAGATCTGAACCCAATTTTAAGGTCAAGGACAGTGTGAATGCAAAGCAGACTGGGTATGTTTTCACTCAGTTCATCTCTTGGTCCGTGTTTGGTTCTTTTAAAGATGACTCACCCTTAGTAAATGCTAGCACATCCTCTTTTTTTATCATGGATAGAGACTTGGTCTTTAATGAAAACAGATCATAATGTGCATAATAACCCCAAGACTCACTAACCAAACCAAATGCTTCCCATCACTTAATGGTCAAAAGTCAATATCTATGCATGTTTGTACATCAGAAAAGCCACTGATCTTGCTTACACATTAAAAAGGCAGGCCATGTCTAAGTGCACGCAGCCCATTGAGGACAAAGCATAAAGACACACAAAAAAGTGCATTCAGAAATTCAAGTGAAAGGTATTTGTATTAATACAGATTTGATCATAGAGATGCACATCAAACAAGACCTAGCAAAGAAAATTAAATATTCCATTTAAAAAAAGGAAAAGAAGAAACTGTTTTTAAATTAGACAAACTTGGCACAGTTTTCCCGAATCATGGTTGGTGTCCCATCATGCTTCTGGTTGGCTGATTATGAGCAAAAACCAGCGATATGGACTGAAAATGAAACTATGAACAAAACACCCTGTAAAAGAAAGAAAATAAAGATTAAAAGAGATTTAAAAAAAGAGAGAAAAAGGGGAGGGGTAGAGAGGGTATGCATACAGTGTATATATCAATCACAAAATATAAAATATAATTAATAGATTTATATGTTAATTAATAATAATTAAATGCAACAGCTTATTAGAATGATTTCTGAAGGATCATGTGACACTGAAGACTGGAATAATGATGCTGAAAATTCAGCTTTACATCACAGGAATAAATTACATTTTAAAATATATTCAAATATAAAACTGTTATTTTAAATTGTAATAATATTTCACAATATTAATGTTTTTACTGTATTTTTGATCAAATAAATGCAGCCTTGGTGAGCAGAAGAGACTTTCAAGAACATTTAAAAAATCTTACAGACTCCAAACTTTTGAACGGTAGTTTATTTTTCATATTTCATGCCTTTTTTCATTTTACATAAAAAATGTGAGCTGCAATTAATTAATGAGCATATGATGAAAGTAATTTGAATAATAAACACCTTTCATGCTTTAATCATGCTCACATTTCATATTTTATGCATTCATTTCAACATTTCTGTCAAATAGATTAATCATGATTAATCGCAAGTAACATAAGTTTATATATATTTTTGTAAATATATATTTTATGTTAGATGTGATTAATTGATAATATATATATATATATTTTAATTTATTCAATTTTGCCCACCGTCCAACAGAGTACCAGATGACACATGGCGAGAGATTGTAAGGTACCTCTCGTCCTCCAACACAAGGACTTTCATCATAAAACATCAAAATAAGTGACACCTCTCACAGGAACTACGGTGGCCATGCTGCGAAAAGGCCAGTTAAGCGCGCTATGGTTAAAGCACTTCTCCCTCCCTCCGCTCTTACGGCAAGTGTGCAATGAACAAGCTCTTATCTGTAAAAGCACAAACAGAGAATAGCACAGCCACTCTCTTCTCACTAATCCTGTTACGCTGCAGCCTCTTCTCAGCCTCCGTCTCTATGGTTACCGCTGGCATTCAGTGATGCCGGTCCAGAGGCAGTATCTACAGTAATCTACACAG
Source organism: Mylopharyngodon piceus (assembly GCA_039654765.1). NCBI lineage: Eukaryota > Metazoa > Chordata > Actinopteri > Cypriniformes > Xenocyprididae > Mylopharyngodon > Mylopharyngodon piceus. The sequence continues at coordinate 3,769,727 of CM077443.1, read as the reverse complement.
CACAAGGTCCTCCTACAAGCATGGATAACCCAAGGCAACTCGAGGAGAGAATAAGCAGAGAATAAGCAAACAGGACTTACTCATCCGTGTCTTTCTTGCTCTCTTCGATGTATGCAATAGACTCCGACCTTAGACGGTTGGTGACCTCGTAAGTGCGCAGGGTAACACCGAAAATGTCCTCGTGGTATCGATTTTCATCCTTCAACAAGAAAGAGGAGAAAACAGTTTGAAAAAAGTAACTGGAACTTCTCAGATGACCTTGTACTTGATTTATCTTTGCACACAAAGCGTCAGTTTTAAATAAATGGCCAAATAGCACCAAGCTGCGTTTCCACCGCAGGAACTTTCCCCAGGAACTAGGGACTTTGGGTTGGTACTCTGTGTGTTTCGACCGCAGGAACCAGGGTCTAAATGAAGTTCCGGGTAAAAATGTCCCCCTGCTTGCAAACAGGAACTTTCGGGGGTGGGACTTGGGCGCTGAACATGCTGATTGGTTGAGGTCACGCAGCATTTTGATTGGTTGACTCCACGCAGCATTTTATTTCAACCACCATTTTTAAAAGTCTGTTGCGGTGCGTGCAGTAAGAGTTGTTTGCTATTCAAATCAACAATGTAGTTTAAAGAACACAAACGATGGACCGACGACGAGGTTCAGGCTTTATTAAGCTTATATGTGGAGGACGAAATCCAGCGGGAACTGGAAAGTCGCACGCAATCCTACGTCACCAGACTATCTACTTTAGACCGCAATGGAAACGCAGACAGCAACAGGTCTGGGGGAAAAAGTTCCTGGGGCAAATTGTTCCAGGTAATTTCGGTGGAAAAGCGGCTATAGTGTAAAGTTTCGAAAAAAAGTGGGATCTGACCCTTAGTTTGCTGATATAGAAGCCGGCATCCTCCAGAGACAAGTTGCCGTGCAGTTTAAAGATCTGCTGGACTGTTTTCAGTACATCTCCGGCCATGGTGACGTCCCCGCAGACGTAGATATGTCCTCCTTCTTCTCTCAGATACTTGTACACTGTTTCAGACAGCTGCTCGCGAAGCACATCCTGGACGTATTTCTGAGAAAATAATACGAAATTGTGAGGTAAGGGACTGAAGAGATATCTATGAACCACATGGTACATGAAGTTTTGACTATTATTCGATAAGTCAGAAAGGCTTTGCTTTGCTCGCTGAATTAAAAAAAAAAAAAAGGAAAAATTAGACTTTCTTTAAAAAAGGTCCATTTTTCATTTTCCCCACTAATCTCTATGATTCACATGGGCAATCTAGCTAAACCCTCACTAATGCTGGAGTATAAATGGATTTGAAATATCCTCACTGATATTTGCCAAGGGATAATATTCTCACCTTTGGTCTCCCAGGCTCTCTGGAGTATGCAGTGAAAAGCTCTTTAAACACTTCCTTGTTCTTGGCCTGGATGGTCTCTTCCTTGTAAATGTGGTCAATCTGTGACTGCCGACAACCGAAAACCAAGATCATGGGGCATGCCTTGATTCCTGGTGAAATAAAACATGCCAAAATTAAGTTTTAAAGGGATAGTTCACTCAAAAATGAAAATTCTGTCATCATTTACTCACCCTTATGTTGTTCCAAACCTGTATGAGTTTCTTACTTCTGCTGAACACAAAAGAAGATATTTTGGTGAGAATGTTGATAACCAGACATTTGACGGTAACCATTGTAATTTTCCATTTTTTTTCCTACTATGGAAGTCAATGGCTACCATCAACTGACTGGTTACACCAACATTCTTCAAAATATCTCATACAGGTTTGGAACAACATAAGGGTGAGTAAATGATGACAGAATTTTCATTTTGGGTGAACTATCCCTTTAACTCAATGACAAATGCCAAAGTATATTAGTGAAAATATAATCATACATAACTGTTAATTATATGCAAATTATCAATTAATCCTAAAATGATAAATAAATAATTAAAATTAAAATGATAAATAATAATACATTTATATTGATTATTTAAAAAAAAAATTATATATATATATATAGATATATAGATATATAAATATAATAAATAAATTAATAAATAAAAATAAATAAACTTTTTATTTCATTTTATTCTATAAAAAGTAATGGAATATCACAGCATTAGATAACAAATTAATCAAACAATGCTTGACCCTTTTCAGGAAATTTAAATGCAAATTTAAATCTGAGTTTGTACATTCAAGCAATTAAAAGAAATGACAAATAAATGAATAAATGTTCTACAAAAAGTAGAACACATATGTGACCCTGGACCACAAAACCAGTCATAAGGGTCAGTTTTTTGAAACTGAGATTTATACATCATCTGAAAGTTTAATAAATAAGCTGTTAGGACAGGACAATATTTGGCCGAGATACAACTATTTGAAAATCTGGAATCTGAGGGTGCAAAAAAAATCAAAATATTGAGAAAATCACCTTTAAAGTTGTCCATATGAAGTCCTTAGCAACGCATATACACTCACAAAAATACATTTTTGATATATTTATGGTAGGAAATTTCCAAAATATCTTCATGGAACATGATCTTTACTTAATATCCTAATGATTTTTGGCATAAAAGAAAAATCGATAATTTTGACCCATATAATGCATTGTTAGCTATCGCTACAAATATACCCTTGCGACTTATGACTGGTTTTGTGGTCCAGGGTCACATATAAGTGTTAAAAGTCACACTTGAAAATGTATTAAATAACAAATTAACAAATTAATCAAACAAAAGATGCTTTCCTTTCTCAGAACTTAGAATTTAAACTTAGAAGCAATCACAAGCCTACCCTTATTTTCAATATCATAGAGTCTCTGCTGCCAGAAACTTCTGAATGGAGCAATTCCAGTGCCTGGACCAATCAGAATACACGGAACCTGGCTGTCTTTTGGCATACGGAACGTTGGAGCCCTGAAACACAAAATACATCATTTGATTCCATCAACTCCACAAGAAAACTGCCCTCAGTGGACATATTTGAGAAGTGAATAAACGCTTTACCCTCTGACAAAGCATGGCACCGTATCATCTTCTTCCAAGCTGTTGAGCCATGAGGAACACACTCCATGGTGTACGGGACCCTCTCCATCTATCCGGAATAAAACACATAATCCTTTAACCTGACATCCTCCGACACGGATCTAATGCCTGGCAATTTAGGACTGCACAGGGCTGACATCACTTGCTTCAAATGGAGTGAAATTGCTATATTTTAACCGCCAATTACGCCATTATGCACATAATTACATGTTTACAATGCATTAAAAATGTGGAAAAGAGATTAGATCACAGTTTCTCTCTTTTGCGCATGTTAACAAAAAAGGCTTAACAGCAAATGAGCAGATCTAGAATTAATTTGATCTTTTAATTTTTATGTAGTCCCTATCTTTAAAATAAATGAGCAGTTATTAGATGAACAGTCTAATACCACAGACAATCAGCCTGGTTTCCCTTCTGACAATACAGATTATTCACAATTCATTAGGCACTTCAGTCAAATTGCTAATTAAGTTCATAGTCTCTTATTAAGCACCCAATTATTCATACGATACCGCTGTTGGGGAAATGTGAGTTTTCAGGCTGTATGTCATTGAAAGTGAGAGGCTGTTTAGTGTGACACAGTTTGAAATGAGTGACAAAGAAGCACTGGAAACGTTTAACACCGTGAAGTGGATTGCATTGGTTAAACATAACATCAGGTCCTGTTTACACATGCTTTGAACATCTGGTGTTAAAGTGATCAGCTGAGATACATTACTGTTAACATCTGGTACAAACTTGCATCTCAAATGTGTTTCTGGTGACCATTAGCTTTCATCAAATAGAGGGTCTCTGAAAGACTGCTTAAATCACTTATTACATCAGTATATCTCTGCATATTGATATAAAACAAACAAAAAAATGTTAATACCAGGTATATACTGTCTATTATGCAATTTAATACGAGTTTGATAACGCTTGCTGTGTTCAGATCAGCCAAGATACCAAAATCTGCAATCTCAAGATAAGTGAATATGAACTCAAACATTTCTCATCATATTCATCCAAAATATATGGATAGAATCAAATTTAGCTGATGTAGAGTACATACATATACTGTACATATTGTTTTATTTGATTCTATTTTTTTAAAAGTAATTTTAGAAGTAATTTTAACATCTCACTCGAAAAAATTTATGATAAAAAACTGCAGCTGTGGTTGCCAGAAAATAACACAGTCACATTGTTTTAGGTATTATTACTTGAATTATCAAAATCTGCTTTTTGTCTTAAAATATACTAATAATCACCATAATAATGCAGGTGGTAAAACAGAAAATCACATGATGAATCAGAGTTCATAGTAAGTGGCCTGTCCATAAAACAAGGCTAATACTTGTGTATAAATGTGCACAGTGTCATGCAATCAAAGAAAAAACACCATCAGTCAGTGCAACACGAGACACTAAAATAATGCAATAAACATTAACTAAATAACAGCCGGTTGGTTGGTGTTTTAACACCATGCCAGCTTCCTTGGCTATTTTTATGGTGAGTAACAAGTTAAAAAAAAAAAAAAAAAACCTATAGGTATAGTCAAATAATTCCTGCGAGAACTTAAACCATAACAATTTAATAAAATATGTTTGAGAGATACTGGACTCATGAGGAGCGTAGCGGTGGATCTTCATTTGACTTGTGTATGATTGTGGAATGTAATGCATTACAATATTGCGTTAATCCCTAAAAAAGTAACAAATGGTCTTACTTTTTATGCAAAGTAATGCATTACATTACTTTTGTGTTATGTTTTCTCACCTGGGCTGGGCTAGCTTGTTTTTTGTTGGTTTTTGTTTCTTTTTTTTTAATATTAAAAAACAGTTATATTTTATTGGCAAATGTAACGGCCCTTTCACACCAAAAGTGAAATGAATAAGCTCAGGCTGAAGGAAATGCAAAAAAAAGTGATGTTTATCTAAGTCAATTTTGCAATAAAGTGAGATTAAATGCATAAAGTATATATGTATTATTGAACATTTAATTAGTCCAGGTTTGCGTAAAATTCTGAGTTTGCATTTCACTGTTTTTATTCATTTTGAGGAATACTGAATCTGTTTTGTGCAAGTGAGATGAGTAAATGTATCCTCACATTTAGTCTAGAACTACAATAACCATCATGTTCACACAGCGTAGTGAGCGTACACAACGCCTCTGCACTTTCTCTCAACATGGGGACAGGAGAGCTGTCAGTCAATAAATGGGAAAATAACTTGCGTTACTTATTTGAAAAAGTAACTCTGATATTTTGTTGTAAAATTTAAAATGCGTTACTTTTAAATTTTAATGCGTTACTTGTTACTGTTTTTTTTTTTTTCTTCGATTTTCTATTCTCTTTCTCCATCTATTTGCGTTTATTTATTTAAAAAAAAAAACAACAACAAAAAAAACCTTGCTACGAGCACTTTACTGATGAAACTATGACTTGACACAGCACTTACATACTGTTGTACTCATGTTGATTTGATTGCTTCTACTATTCTCATTTGTAAGTCGCTTTGGAGAAAAGCGTCTGCTAAATGACTAAATGTAAATGTAAATGTACTTGAAAAAGTAATCTGATTGTGTAACTCGTGTTACTTGTAATGCGTTACCCCCAACACTGCTTGCATTACATATTATGCAATGGTAAACCATTTAAATTTTTTTCACCATATATGGCAAGGTAACTTACAGCTAACCAATTAAAAGGTTTTTACTGTAGCATTTTACTTTTATTTTATTTTTTTAATTATAAGCATTTTTTTTTACATGAACATAACTATTAAGTTTCCTGAACTATGAAAAAGCAGCCCCTTTGCGATCCCCTCTGGTTTTTCTTTTTTTTTCTTACCTTTGGGCCGATAGGACACTACCGCCACAGTGAGGTGGATCTCTCCTGGATGGAGGTCTGGAGAGGAGCTGATGGAGTAGTACCGTGCCTGTAAGAGGGGTAGCTGGGTCAAGAGCAGGGTGGAGGGGATCTGGAGGGACGGGAACTCCTCCAACACCTCCACTATGGTGGGGTTATTGTACCACTTCCACTCCTCATACTCCTGCAAACCCTGAGAAGACACAGAATGAAGCACATGACATCAACATGATGTTCTCAGTAGCTCTGGTTTGGCACATGAGCTCTGGGTGAGTGGCAGTGAATGGCAAACGTTCAAAACATTCTGCAAGCCATGAACTGACAGCAAGAAGCGAGTAAAAAAACTGTCAACGTTGTAATTTGCGTATAAGCGTTAGTCATGTGAGTGTAAAACAGAGCCAGAAATGTCTTTCTCAGATCTCTCCTTTTAAAGAGAGTTTTTGACAACTCTCTTTAAATCATGTCAATCATGTCAATCCTAATCTACAGTATGTGATATTTTGAACATAAATTATTATTTAGCACAATGTTCTTTTTTAATACAATAAAAGTGGTTTTACTAGAGCTGTCGAGCTCAAAAAAATGTACCAAAAACTTAGTTCATACTTTCTAATAGTTATTTTTAATCACACTACCTGATCGTATGGCTTCAAAAAATTACAAAAAACAGTGGTGGAAAAATCATATAGACTACTTTCTCATTTTTCCTGATCATTTTTTATCATAGATTTCTTGATCCTTTCTGACCTTCAGCTATTACCTGAAGAAAAACTCTACCGTTATTGCCTTCTTGTTTTTAATAGCAAATAATGAATTTTAGAAACAGTGGGAGAAGGAACTGAACACTGTGATTATAAGTAAACTAGATGCAGAAAACTTGTGGGTAATTTTTTTTATGAAACTGTTACTTTTATTCATTAAACTGACAAATGTGACAGTAAAGACATTTAATAGAATATTTTAAATGAATGCTGTTCTTTTGAACTTTCTATTCATCAAAAATACTGAAATGTATCATGGTTTCCACAAAAATATTAAACAGCGCGAATCAGCATATTAGAATGATTTCTGAAGAATCATGTGACACTAAAGACTGGAATAATGATGTTGAAAATTCAGCTGACATCACAGGAATAAATTACATTTTAAAATATATTAAAATAATAATAAAAAAAGTTATTTTAATTTCTAATTATATTTCACAATTTTTTACTGTATTTCTGATCAAATAAATGCAGCCTTGGTGAGCCTAAGAGACCTTTTTCAAAAACTTTTAAAAATCTTACCGACCCCAAACTTTCGCTAATGTTTTCCAAATAAATGCTTAAAATATCCAGAAGTAAATTGTATGTTTATTTTAATCAGGCAGAGAGACACTGTGGGGAGTTGCCATCCTCATTGACGTGAACCTCTCTTTCTCCTCTGTTTCACTCCATTCCTTCATCAGTATCATTTGAACCAATAAAGAATGACTCACTAACTAAGCAGCCATTTTTAGCAACATATCGAAAAATTGTTTCAGTGGGAAGCAATGAAAGAGAAATATTTCCATGTCTTCGAGTTGACACCGAGAGGCTTGTATGAGAGAGCAAGACAGGCATGGGAGAGGAAAAAAAGAAGTGGGGAGGAGGGGGTTGATTTTCAGAGGTAATAAGTTATCAAACTGAGAAAATTACTGCCGATTTGAGGCGGAAAATGCAGGGACGCATGTGGAGATGTGACGCCTTTTGTCTAATACGGTGTATGAAAACGGGTCTTAGATCATTACTGAACTGTAGCACGGCTTGTATTGATGCAAATGAATGTATCACATGATAATTAGAGAAACGCACAAGTTTGTGTGCAGGCATGCAGTGTTTTCTTACCTTGCTGAGCACCTCTAGTCTCTTTCTCTGTTTCTCATTAGTCGCTAGAGGAGCAAACTGTTGCAATAGTTGAGGACTAGGAGGGGTGGTTATGTCCAGGAAGTATTTGAAAGCTTGATAGATGGTACAGGGTGGAATACGACACTCATCTGTCCAGTTACTTATCACACCTGCAGAAGATGAAGAGATTCTGATTTGTTAAGAATGCAGATATGACCTAGATTTTTCAATTTAATCCCGATTTAGGCAGTGATTTACTTATGTTTAGATACTTCACACAGAGTACTGCTCTACTTTAGATTACTTAAACAGATAGTTCACCCCAAAAAAAAAATATTCTGTCATTATTTACTCACTCCCATGTCGTTCCAAACCTGTATGACTCTTTCTACAGTGGAAGTCATCTTTTCCATGCAGTAAAAAAAAAAAAAAAGGCAACATGCATTGATATCAAGCTCCAAAAATGACAAAAGTGCAATAAAAGTATGATGTATGCACTATATTTTAGTCATGCTATAGGTTTGTGTGAGGAAAAAACTAAAATTGAAAAGATTAGTTCACTTCAGAATTAAAATTTCCTGACAATTTACTTACCCCCATGTCATCCAAGATGTTTATGTCTTTCTTTCTTCAGTCGAAAAGACATTAAGGTTTTTGAGGAAAACATTCCAGGATTTTTCTCCATATAGTGGACTTCAACAGGGTTCAACGGATTGAAGGTCCAAATTGCAGTTTCAGTGCAGCTTCAAAGAGCTCTACACGATCCCAGATGAGGAATAAGGGTCTTGTCTAGTGAAACGATTGGTCATTTAAATAAAAATTTATATACTTTTTAACCACAAATGCTCGTCTTGCACTAGCTCTGCGATGCGGCACGCATTACGTAATAATGTTGGAAAGGTCACACATGACGTAGGCGGAAGTACCGATCCAGTGCCTACAAAGATTAAGCCAAATGGCCATCCAAAAAAAAGGTAAAACAACAATGTCGGTTGAAGTTGGAGGAGAAAATGAGATGGAGTTTTTCGCCCTACCCCGGTACTTTGGACTACGTCATGCGTGACCTTTCCAACATGATTACATAATGCGTGGCGCATTGCAGATAGTCCAAGATGAGCATTTGTGGTTAAAAAGTATATACATTTTTTTTTTTTTTTAGAAAATGACCAATTGTTTCGCTAGATAAGACCCTTTTTCCTCATCTGGGATCATGTAGAGCCCTTTAAAGCTGCATTGAAACTGCAATTTGGACCTTCAACCCGTTGTACCCCGGTGAAGTCCACTTATATGAAGAAACAAATTCTGGAATGTTTTCCTCAAAAACCTTAATTTCTTTTCGACTGAGGAAAGAAAGACATAAACATCTTGGATGACATGGGTGTGAGTAAATTATCAGGAAATTTTAATTCTGAAGTGAACTAATCCTTTAAGTCATTATTCCTAGAAAATCTCGCCTTCTTCTATAGTTTGTCATCACTAAAGTCTATCTTGATGTGACATTCAGATATTCACAAATGCAAAAGAGATTTGAGAGTTATGGTGGAGGAGAATATTTAAGCAAACAATGACTTAAATTGTAGCTTTTTTCCTCACACATTAAACTATTATATGCCTTCAGAGGACTTGGAATATAGCGAACAGGTAATTTGGACTTCTTTCATGGTGCTTTTTATCATTTTTTGAGGCCCATTGACCTTTCCATTTGTATTCCAAAGAAGAAAGAAAGTCGTATGGGTTTAGAAGGACATGTGGATGAGTAAATGATGACAGAGCTTTCATTTTTGAGTGAACTGTACCCTGATGATGTGCCCAAGGCTCCTACTTTTGTTAAAATACCTCTTTTGTGCACAATAATGCATGCTTCAATGAGACCACATCTGTAATGATTGTCAGATCAAGGAAAAAGAGTTGCAGTAACCTCATATTTCCTCTGTAAAGGTCACTGACCAGTTTTCAGTCATCCTGACATATTTCTCTACAAGGAAGGGTGAGAAATCTCACTTGAGATAACCTTTTTAAAAGACTCTGATAAGTAGGTCCTATGTGAGAGGTCAGTACCACCAAATATATATGTAGTATCTCTTTAACACCTTAAGTATAAAAAAGGGGCATCCTTCAGAGCCACCTATAAAAACAATTGCGATGTTATTGTGCCTTAAAGTATCCAGAGAGATATTTCTAAAAAACATTTGCTCTGTCCATGTCTGTACTTCAATGCCCTATTAGTAGTGACAGTATGAAGATGAAAAGCAAATAGTTTCAATGCAAGACAACTGTGAATTAATCATAATGCACAGAGGCAAGATAAATAACCATATATGATGAGGGAAAACTTCATCAAAAGAGAACAAATAGAATGAAACGGCTCAAATAGGGAAATGGGACTACGCCTCTGGCAGCACAAGAGATGAAACCCTGATAGATATGTGATTGAAAGCACTTTATTTGGCATCAAAAATGTTTTTGATTCAGTCAGATTTGCAACAAAATCCAACAATAGCATGCTAGCATCAAAATCTATCCCTTCTGGTGAAGTTTTGATCCCAAAATTGTCTATTTAATCTAAAGATCTCTATCATAGATTTTATTATATCATTCTTTAACATTATATATAGAGATTAAGTTGTCATGTGGCATCTAAATTATGTTTTACAATTGATTAATAATTTGATACAATTGCAAATCAGTATGCAAATGTTACAATGAGTGTTTACACGCACACTGCACTGATAACTAAGTATCAGTTTATTATAAAAAGCTAACAATGCAAGAGAATTGCATTTGCATTTAACTTTTGTGACTTTGTTGTTGCATGCAAACATTGAATAAGCCATCATAACGCCAGTAAAGTTAACGCAAAACCACTTTTTTTTAAAATCATTTTTAACTATTTAAAAAGATACATTTACATGCATGCACACTTTACACATTGTCAGGTTAAGCATAATGAGTTTGTGAATGCTAATCTTCTCGATGTCAGCGCATACATTTTGAGCAGTGAATTGTATAATTTATAAACCCTCAGAATATACTACAGGATCTGTTTTAAGTACGGTATCCTGATGGATATCAGTTGTTATTGTAAGTGATATGAGTGAAAGCTAGCTCACTTTCCAGTAAATGTGACAGGATGAGCACTATGGACCAGGTTACCCTGATCTTTGGCTCATCGTGAACACCAGAACACCTGATGAACACCTGATGAACAGACAGACAATGGCATATTGAGAAAGCCTCTGTATTCACAGGGGAGAAATCAAAATAATGTTTGAATGGGGAGGCTGGCAGACTTATATGGACAAAGTACTAGAAACGTTGCGTCTCTCTTTTCATTCTGTTTGTTCATCCAAAGTGATATGTCATTTCAGATTATTTTATGTAGATTCTGTCATTTTCCATAAGATACCAAAGCAGATTTTTGAAAGACAAGTTGTTTTGGAAAGTTGCTCTTCATTTGTTGACATTTGCAAGAAATTACCAAACCATTTAAAGCTGCTATTAACAATTATACTTTTTTACATTTTAAGGCCATTGAATTATTAGAAAATAATGCACACCCGTGGTGGTAATGCAGCCATGATGCGAAGTAGGTGTGCATTATTTTCTAATAATTCAACAGACCAGAGTCAATTATTCCTCTTATACTACGGTTACCACACTTGTTCAGATGTTGTATTTCAAGACATTTGTCAGGTTTTTGTCCTTAAACACTCTTGTGTGTAGGACTTATTTTTTACGCATTTCATCCCACGCCTCCGTTGCTAATTCCAAAATGTCATTTAAGAGCTAGTGACGGAGGCTTAAGCCATTGATAGCAGACTAATGCAGTTATTAATGCAGTTATTAGAGAGAGAGTTTAAGCTTGTGTCAATTACCTGAGTCTGCGTTTCGCAACAATATTTGGCAGCAGCGTTTCTACTAATAGCAAAACTGTACATTTATCTGCTTCAAGAACAGCAGTTTTTACCTCGCTACCGAGAAATGTCATGTAGCTTTTAAGTTGCTAAACTATTTTACTGATAAAATCGTCAGAGCAGTGCTGACAACAAGTTTCTGTATGTGTGCGTGTTTGAGTGGGAGAGAGAGCGGGAGAAAGAGAGTATGTGCTTTCCGTCAGCCCAGGCTCATTGGAAAAACATACATGTGGGAACATTTTTGAAAAACGAAAATACGTAGCGTCATGCACGTTTTGTGACAGTTATAATGTGAACTGTCCACTGAGTGGCGCTAAAAGTGTGTTCAGTTTTTTCGGAAACAGATGAACGTGAATATGGTACATTTGTTTTGCATAGTTTTTTTTATACATATCACCGCATTTCTGATTTGATGTGTCCGGTGAGTGGCGCTAAACTTAATGCTCCATTACGCTTTAAAATAACGTTCCACCAACACTACACCTAAACCTACTTGATAGTGTTAACAAAAACAAATGTGACATAAAAAGCATTCGCAATCATGCTATTTTAGCTTTTTTCATTTTTGATCACTCGTCTTTGAGCTCTTTCATCATGAGTCATGCTTCACCGGATTCGTACCCAAGCTCTCCGCATCCCAAGTACAATTCTGTATCAGCTGAGCTAATGAGGAAGCTTGTTACATCAGAAAAGTGAAACATATGGAGCTGGTTAACTGATGCAAAGTCCAAAATGTATTTGTTTACAAATCATGTACTATGGTAAAGTGTTTTGAGATCATAACATAATATTTTGCAAGGAGACGTGAAAACAAGCCTTTATTAATCCATAATCTGACCCTGTAATCATAACTGTGTATGAAAAGGATTAAAAGTACGTGCTGTTTTACTGCCTCTAGTGTTCAATTCTGTTAGAAACTGCAGTGATACGTTACGTATTTTGTGTTTTGCAAAAATGTTCCCACAGGTACGTTTTTCCATGAGATCAGGTTGCTTTGCGTACATAATAAAACGCAATATTGTTGCAAAAAACATTCACTGTAAAAAAGAATTGTTGATTTAACTTAAAAAAGAGTTCATTGAAAACTTAAAATTTGAGTTAATACAATGAAGGCGATTGGTTTAATAAACAAACTCAAAATAATGTTATCTGAACCACATTAATTACTGAAGCTGATCTGACAAAAGAAAAAATGTTATGATAACAAATCATGAATATATTTTTTTACATTGTGGAAATAATTTGTCGTTTTTATCCTATTGTTTACTATATTTTTTTTGCTTGGTCAGTGTCGTTGTGGGTTTTGGTTCTTTTGCTGTTGTAGGCTGTAAGGACCTTTGAAATAACTGAAATCATTTGGTGAAGTGGTCCGGATATGTAATGCGATCATGGCCTGCCTGGAACTACTTTAGCCGTGAGTTTCCATGAAAATAACTGCACACCTTAGAATGTTTGTCAACGAATCATATTCAAGCATTCAACAGTCCCGTAGTATAAATAGTATTTCATATAGTTTTATAATAAAAATGTGCATATTTTTATTATGACAAGGAAAAAAAAAAAAATATTTGCATGTATTTCATAGTTACCCAATGCTGTATTTCTTTCCTCTAAGAACTCCACTTTCACAATTTGATTGACAGGAGGTGCGTCCTCCAGCTTCTCGATAAGAGTTGTAACTAGATCTTCGTTGTTGCCAGGGAAAACTCCTAAATGGTCACCAGGCAAGTATTTCAGGCTCTCGTGGTTGTTGGCATCAAGACGCACAAATATAGTTGATCGGCTGATGGACAGGAAGAAAACATTGTAATATGAAACAGTTGCAGTCATTATTAAAGAGATTATAAAATATATATTCATACACAATAGCAATTTGCTAAGCTTTGCCCCATTGGGTACTTTTGCTAGAATAGGCTGGAGTGAAGTGTGACAATGAAAAGCATTTTATCTCATGATAAAAACTCAAGGCTTAAATTAGCATTATGTTATTGACATTAATTTAGCTACAAGGAAATGTGTTTTTTCTTACTGATTTTCCTAACTTTTCATGATTGCAACAATATGGAAATAGCATTTTATAATAATTTTTTTGAAAAACTTAATTTAAAACTATCCAAACACACCAATCCTGCATAGATTTATAATAGAAAAGAGCAAAAGCTTCTCAGAAAATATGGCAGATGGCAACAATTGCTAAGGAAGGTTTAATAACTAAGGTTTTTTTTAAGGCAGAACTCAATCAAAGGTAATGTAAAAGACTTTCATGACAATGTAAATGTGAGATCATTTGAAATCGGACAGAATATTAGCAAAAACATACTTTGATCTGGCACTTTGTAGGTTCTGTCTCTGCAGAAATTTTGCCCCATAAACTTTCTTCTTATGGACGCTGTAAAGCGCTGAGAGTGGATACAAAAACCAATCAACAGTTAAAAATGTGCTGTGTGAAATTAGACTATATAATTTAGCAGCCCTACAACTTGATTTGATATAAAACTCATTATGGAGCCGAGCCGCCCATTTCAAGATCATTTTGAGGACTTTAGATGCAATAGTAAAAAAGTCTGTGACATAAGAAATCAGATCTGGAAGCCTTAAATGCATTGTTTACACTTTCATCAATTGAATAAGGAAGTGTTTACAATCCTCTGGGTAATGCTAAAACGGTGCTGAGACAATCCGAGTCAAGCTAATGAGCCACTAAAATGGCAGTCCCTTCAAGAGTCAGTTGGCATGCGTCATAAATTTTGTGGCAAATAAAAAGGCTTCACCATTCACAGGGGAAGACTTTAAGTATCATTTAATTTGATAAAAGCTTATTGGCTTTCTGAAATGAGTCATTCCTTAATAAATGAAAGGCACTAGAGCAGCAATGTACCTTGCGTTAGCGTTGGTGCCTCCGCCGTGTATGTCATCCGGAACTTGCTTTTCTTCCAGCTGCGATCGTTACTAATCAAGGAATCATTCGCTTTCTCGATATTAACATCATCGCCGACACAGAAAACATCACATGCAGCCTGGGATAAAAAGGATAAAAAGGATCAAAACTAATTCATGCCAACTTTTTATGATGTATAGTGAGCTAAACCATAAGTGTAAGTGCAGTGCAAGAAATATACACTACATCTTTTTATTAGGTTTAAAAATGTCAAAAAAAACAACAAAAAAAAAAACAATAAAATCTAAATTAAATGGTTTTATTTAACCCTGTTAAGCCTGACATATGATATAATAAAAAATTTAAAAAAAATGGAAAAGAAATGGAAAAGTCGAATACTGGATGAATACTTTATAGTTTATACTAAAGGGCCTTTTACTTGCTAAAAAGTTTAAACTATCAATCAGAGGGCAGAATGTATGCAAGTAAATTTTGTACAACAGGTTTTTCAGAAAAGCTGATCATGTTCATCATTTAGAGGCCTTAGAAATTTGCATATCAAATTATACAAATTATATTAGTATGACTGAATCAACCTGACTACAATTAAATGGCTCTCTAAAAGAATAACTGACCCCCAAATTTTTGCCATTATTTACTTTTGTTACAAAAATGTATGCTGAAAAAAATAAAGTAATTATTTATTTCAAATAAAGAATTGGTGATTGTTTAGCCCCAAAAAGAAGCATAAAAGTATACTACTTGTGCAGTATGTCACAAGTCTTCTGAAGTCATAGGACAGGAACAACCCAAAATGTAAGTAATTATTTAAAGGGGACCTATAATGCCCCTTTTACAAGATGTAATATAAGTCTCTGGTGTCCCCAGAATGTGTCTGTGAAGTTTCAGCTCAAAATACCCCACAGATCATTTATTATAGCTTGTCAAATTTGCCCCTATTTGGGTGTGAGCAAAAACACAGCGTTTTTCTGTGTCCCTTTAAATGCAAATGAGCTGCTGCTCCCGTTTCCCTTTCCAAAAGAGGGCGGAGCTTTAACAGCTCGCGCTTCGGTTGCTCAACAACAACAAAGCTGGAGAATCTCACGCAGCCAAAATGACGATTGTCAGTAACGGTGTTCAGCCTTACATTGTTCAAACCGGAGTCGGACACTGATGGAGAGACTCGGGAAGAAGTTACAACTTTTAGAATCCAACTGGACATTTCTGAATGATTAGTGGATACATTTATGTAGTTGCTGTGGAGTTGATTCAACTCATCGACTAGCATGTGCCGTCATGTTAATCTTTTGTGCAAATTCAGCGTTGAATTGACCCTCGTTTGTGAAGCAGTAAGGCGTAAAATGACGGCATGGTAACAACACTCTACTACAACAACTCTTCCTCTTCTCTAAAGCAGCCCAACATGGCCTCACCCCCTTTGTTGCGTGTTCTCGGGGGCAGGGTTTATGCAAATTTTAGGGTTAGTGATGTCACTAACCCTAACACACTAACTAAAGTTAAAAAAGTGAAATCATAATAATCAAGGACCCCTTTAATGTAAAAGTAACAATTGCAAATTTATCACTTTCCTCAGTGTAGTTAATTTTTTGTCAATAGCAATGAAAAAACAATCCATGCAAAGTAGTGACTGCAGCCCACTGCTCGCTTAGGGCAGTACCTTGAAGACCTTTCTGGCCCATGTTCTGAAGGATTCCTCTTGGCCACAGAGTTCGTCTCCCTCTCCCATGCGCATTATTCGTTCCCCACCAAGCTCTTCGAACAGCGTGTCCACTGCGTGGGCAAATGCACAGAAGTGTGGGTATGCCCGGGAGCCAAGGCCAAACACAGAGAATCTGCATGGGAGAAACGGAGTGTTAAAAACACTTGAAGCACATGAACACAAACAACAACAACACACACAAAAAGATGTACCATATATACAGAACCAAGTGAATTATAAGAGTGGGATGGTTGTGGACATCAGGCCAGAGGCTGTGAGCTTTGATCCTGAAACTATGAAACAGGATGAAATTCAAGGCCAGAGAGGATGTTACGCAAGCATATGCACACATACATGCAAAGACATGCAAAAAGTGTGAAATTTCTTTTGATTGCTTTAGGATGGAATTTCTTTTCAAAACTAAAGTTATTTTAGATGGTTGTTCTCTGTTCTTAGGTGCTTTGTATTCTAGTTTTGAAGAAGTTGATGAACTTAAAAGGTTAGTTCACCTAAAAATGAAAATTCTGTCATTAATTACTCACCCTCATGTCGTTCCAAACCTGTAAGACCTTCGTTCATCTTCGGAACACAAATTAAGATATTTTTGATGAAATCCGTGAGCTTTCTGGCCTCCGATAGACTGCCAACACTATTACCACTTTCAAGGTCCAGAAAGGTAGTAAAGACATCGTTAAAATAGTCCATGTGACTACAGTGGTTCAACCTTAATGTTATGAAGCGACGAGAATACTTTTTGTGCGCAAAAAACAAACAAAAATAATGACTTTATTCAACAATTTCTTCTCTTCCATGTCAATCTCCTACACAGTTGACGTAGTAAACACAGTGCAGCACTTCCGGGTTCTACATCAGAATTTTTGATTTCATTAATTTGTGTTCTGAAAATGAAGATGTTCCGAAGATGAGTAATTAATGATAAAATGACAGAATTTTCTTTTTTGGGTGAACTAACCCTTTAAATTTAGTGACGGATACCAGAAGAAATGCACACATGTACATAAAGACATATAGGACAATATCATGAAAAACAAGTCCAAGTCACCACAAAATTGGAAATTAATTTTTTTAGGCAATTTTTTAGGATGTTAGATATTATGTGTTTAGATAAATATGCTACAATGCAAAAACTTAAAAATAATAATTATATAAAAGGTTTTGCATTAAAAAGCACAATTAAGCATATCTCCCCAAGAGAAAAATACAATAGAATCAAGGAAAATAAATAAATATATTTTGCATAAAGAAAATATTTATTTTATGAAATTTAGACCTACTTTAGGACCATTAAGAATTTGCAACATTTTCCCTTAATTACGTAGTAATTCCCCCTTTGAAATCAGTTATCAATTAAAGAATAAAAGTACAATAAATATTCACATGATCAATCAACACTTAAATACAATTTAAAAATATAGATTTTTTTTTTTACATTTCAGTAATGAGAATCTAGGGGGGAAGTGCTTAATTGTGCTTTTTTAAATGCAAAAGCATATTTTTTTAATTGTATTGTGGCATAATTTATCTAAAATCCTAATCCTAAAAAAAAATTGATTTTGAGGTGGAATAACCCAGACATGTACTTACTTTTTTGTTTGTTTGTTTTTCCAAAGTATACAGATCAAATCTACACAAAGTCACATACATACACATACAGGCACTACAGTACCTGACATTAGCAAGTGGTCCAGTGCTCTCAAAGTTGGCTTTGGTTTCAGGTTCGTCGCTGGAGGATTTACGGGTATCAGAATATGAAGAAACGCTGTTAAAACGCACTTTGTACGTCCTGAGAGAGAGAAAGAGAGAGAGATTTCTTTATGCATTTATGTGAATGGTTTGAGTGTATAGAGAAGAAACACATGTTATGCGTAAATGTGTATGTCTGATGCATATATGTTAGACTTCATGTAGGTGTGTGAACTGAAACACTGAAAAAAATTAATTATGGGAAAGCAGATGGGTGGGAGGATGAGAAGAAAATCACTCGCTTGCGTCTCCACTCGCACACACACACACACACTCACTTTCTGTCCTCTATGCTGGTGGTGGGATGTCTCATCTCCATCAGAGCCGCACCAAATTTCTGTAGAGCGGAAAAGAGGAGAAAGAGAAACAGGAGAGAAGTTACCGGCCCTTCCCACGCATGTTCACAATCACAAATTCAACCAGGACCTGCCAGCATAATGCAGGTTCTCCACTGTACAGTATATGTGTGAAGTCCTTTATCATCATGATGAGCACATTCTGTTGTGTTGTGAAGTGTTGACAATTTGATTCAAAGCAGAAGAAAATGATTGATGTGCTCAGTAAAACACTAGCGTATGAAAGCAAACTTGTATTTTAATAACTCACCTCTCCATTTTCAGGAGGGTCCCCATTGCCGAATGTGCTTGTCACCACTAACACAAGCGTCTCGTGTTCCAAGTCGACTGTGTCATATTCATCCATGGACGTCACCTGCAGGATCATATAATACTGCATTATACACATTACATATTACATATTGAAATGTAATTTATTCCTGTGATGGGAAAGCTGAATTTTCAGCATCATTACTCCAGTCTTTAGTGTCACATGATCCTTCAGAAATCGTTCTAAAATTCCTATTTGCTGCTCAACATACATTTCTTATATATATGTATTTGTCCCGAGCCGTACGGTTCGGTGCATGCAATCAGACGACGAATACAGTCAGTCACGGGCAATTCACACTCCAATCCAGAAGGGGGCGTGCACAGTAATACAACGCTGTCTGCTGACCGCCACAACAGGAAAAAGAGCAGAAGAAGAAGAAGCACATACGCAAATCACATGAGCGCTTGAAAACAAAGTCCACTAGTGTGACAAAAGAGAATACTTTGAAAGGTCAAAATTAAGTATAGGAGGGTTTGGGCTTAAGATTTGAATGTTTAAATATTGTTTGAGTAGAGCAAATTGTAACACTCCTAATGCACAAGTTTTATTTTTCATTAATCTATTTATTTTGTACTTTTATAACACAAGATGCTTTTCAGTTTGTAGCTGATTGTGACCAAATACCTTTTGTTTTTTATCAGCCCTGCAAAAAAATATGACCTACTGCTTAGTGCTTACTACACTATAGGAGGCTGTACGGTACCAACTAGGGGACTAAATGGCACTAGATGGAACAAACTGTGATTTGTACTACTGTCTGTTCAAAATAAAATAATAGAAACCTAGCATTATGGATTTGTTCCTTTGTCCAGTAACGCTTTAGTTTAGGGTCCAATCATCACTATTAACTAGTTGCTTATTAGCATGCATACTAGGATATTGGCTGTTTATTAGTACTTATAAAGCAGATATTATTGCCTTATTCTGCATGACCTTATTCTACATCCCATAATCCTACCCAATACCTAAATTTAACAACTACCTTACTAACTATTAATAAGCAGTAATTAGGAGTTTATTAAGGCAAAAGTCATAGGTAATAGTTAGTTAATAGTGAGAATTGGACCCTAAACTAAAGTGTGACCATTTTGGCTATTGTACCGAAATCGTACCGAACCGTGACCCCAAAACCGAGGTACGTACCGAACTGTGACTTCTGTGTACTGTTACACCCCTAATATAAACATCATATATCTATGTATTATCATATACCAATCTCAAAAAAAACAGCATTTTTGTATATTATGCCACTTTTTTCCACATTTTCCAACAAGAGCAACGTGTCTGTCATATTATTTTTATTTAACTAATACATATGTGAGGCTAAGGCTTTTACTTAGATAAAACCTTTACTCAAACCCAAGTATTATACTGTATTATACTTCAATATTCTGTTTGAGCTAATCAATCAAATCAATCAATCAACTGAAGTAGGGACGCAAGTCATATCTAGAACTTGTGAATGGGTTTTCTTGACTTGGGCCAGTAAGCAACCACCTAGAACTCCCTTTCATCACAGTGGCCAGTTTTGCACCAGCAAGCATGTAATCTAGTTACTAGTACTGTTTGTGAGAACATACATAATACTTCCTCCACTAGACATGATTGGTTTTTCTGTCTCAGTTGTAAGCCAGGAGCAAAAGTTTGACTATTAGATAAGCGTTCGGAGAGATTTCGAGTATGAAAAATCACACAGTGTGCATCAGGAATGGGAGGCACGTTATCTCTTGATCCTGACGTACCGCCAAAAGGGGTGTAGCGGTAATGAACAGTTCGTACGGTGCCTAACGAGCAGCTAATGCGCCATGATACAATTAACAGAAAAGACGCATCAGTGCGTGTGGCAGGGCAAACGCCTTCAGGACATGCAGAAATAGAGAGAGAAGCGGTATGTCTGCGTCATCTGCATGTAAATCACGTAATAACAAGCACACATGAACAAGATTGATTATTCTGCTAGATTATAAAAATAACTTTGCATTTAAATGCTATCCCAAGGCTAAATACTTGATGGACTCAATACGCTTGTTTGAGATGTCACATAGCTCGGAGTGTAACGTGATCTTATCTTAACCTACAGCTCAACGCATGGGTGTATTGATTCTTGGCATTTTATGGCACTGGAGCAAAAGAAATTGTGGCAAAAGACACATTTGCGTAAGCTCTCGCATAGTACGCTTTGGTGTGAAAATGGCTTTCTCACACTGCAATCTGTAGCCTTGAATTGAAAGAGAGATTTTGGTTGTGAAACCATAAGGATATGCGGATATACATGTCTTGCATCAATATTCTTTGTCATTTTGTTTACATCAGTGTTTACATGCAAATCCACTGGAGGCAGTGATCTGGGATGAACGGGAAGGGTTTTAAGAATCACGCACAGATGTCAATCTATTATGTGCGGTTCAATAAGCCCGTCATTCTTACCTTGGCATCAAATGCGTGCTTGAAAATCTCACAGAGTGTTTTTGCATAGTCCTGCGATTTCCCAGTTTCTGTGGCGAACAAGATGGTGGCTTTGACTCTCTTGGCCATGGCCTGCCCCATGAGTTTGGCGGAGAATTTCACAGCCCTGCAAGTCGCACACAAACATGTCAGATGCAGATATGTCAATATCAATATGTCATTACTTTATATAGTGCTTTATGCAATACAGATTGTTTGAAAGCAGTAGTAAACAAGAAAATAACAGAATCAATGATACAAACTTCATCAGATATAAGAAAATCTAATTCTGATGTAAACCAGCTTTAAAAAGACAATAGTTTTCATTCATCTCAAGTTAGTTAGTTTAGTGTTGATTCAGTTCAGTTTAGTAACTTTGTAAAGTTCATTAATTCTTTCCCCATCAGCGTTTTTTGTTTCTTTCAGTTGCCAGCATTTTTGATTATTTTCACAAAAATGTAATGGCCCCCAGAATATTTTGTATTAATAACTGAACATGCAATATATCAAAGGAAGGAACAGAGCCTCTGATTTAAACAAAAACAACAACAACAACAAAAAACATTTTATTCTACCTTTATGCATTCTTTTTTATCAACACTTAAATGTGGGTAGGTTTCATGAAAAAAGCAACATTTTGAACAAAAAGCTGAGAAAATCAACGTTTTTTTCAAAGACAACGTGCATAAGCAATGCTTTTATCGCTTGTTTCTGCTCCTTTTTTTCCTGTGTTTTGATCCGGAGATTCTCTACTCTTTCAGAAGTTGTGTAGTAGCGCCCCCTACCATATAACAGTGAAAAGTTGTTTTTCAAAAGTTAATTTCAGCTATAAGCAGCTCTGCAGAAGACAATAGTGTCATTATTCAGCTCAAGTTAGTTCAATGTTGATTCATTTCAGTTCAAAACAGTGTCTATGTTGCAAAATGAATGAATTCTGAAAAATTATAAGCTCTACAGAAGGCAATAGCAGTGTTGCCAAGTTCTCAGTTTTCCCGCGTTATTGGGCTACTTTAACACTGTTGCCGTGGGTTGTTTTTCATGTCTGCGGGTTGAAGCGACCCCAAATAACATGATATTTAGCACCTGGAATGCGAATTTTACCAGAGGAACCGCGCCAAAAAGACGATTATACCCCCCGGAACGAGATTTTTGACTGGGGGACTGTTAATATTTTCTAAAAAAAAATTATTTTTACTTGTCTGCTTGGTTATTCTTCCAAGATATCTCGCGCTGATGCTGTCACACACCACAAGGGTTGAGGCACCTGTTTCTAACTGATGAATGAGACTACAAATAATCTACCTGAGATTGAGATTTATTCTAACAGGGTTAGTGTGTTGGGCTAGTTTTGAGTAGCAATTGGGTGGGTTTTCTTGTGAAAACCTGGCAACCCTGAGCAATAGTGTCATCATCTAGCTCAATTCAGTTAGGGTTAGGGTTAGTTTTGTTCTCATTTGATAGTGTCAGTGTAGTCAAATCGATTATATTCCTGAATATTCAGTGTCTTTTTCCTGGGTTACAGGTTATAATGTCAGCAAGGATGAATTGTTGCACTAAAAATCTCATCGATTGTGACAATGTGCATTGCAATTCCTGAATATGATCTCTTAGTGAGAGTTTAACACACTGACAGACACTTTCCCCTCATTTCCGAGACCACACAATCACATAAACGTAGCTACTTATATCCTGCGGGCAATTACTGTAATAGCACAGAGGCTGAACGTTAAAGGGACACTGAAGGAAACCTGATTACACCTGAGTGTGATTCAGTCAGTTAGACTCGCACTATTTGCAGCCATTCCAGCATAATTGTGAGGAAAATATGCTGGAAAGCACTCTTAAACAGCCATTAACACAACCACTTACTGAAGTTCCTGAGCTATGGGTTAAAATTACAACAAAAGGCTGGCAAAGATTTGGAGCGCTGCAGACGGCCAGCCTCGGAAGCATTGTGCAGGTTAAACTCGACATACACTTTGTGCTCAAGAAAAAAAACAAACAGCGCGAAGGTCTCGAGCTCTTCACCCACTCACTTGGCAAGTTTCTTGAATCCAATCGCTCTTTTCTTTGTGGGTGTTCCATTCACCCCTTTCCACACGTGAGTGTTCCATGGGTCAGGCTGGACAGTGAAAGAGAGAGAGAGAGAAAGAAAGCAGCAGAGCTCATTTCAATTATGAGCACAACAGGCTGATTGTTTTTTTTTTTCTTTCCTTTTTTAACGCCATTCCAGCTTCTGTGGCAATGTTCATGGCGAGGTTTAGTTATTCAAAAATAAAACTAAATAAGTTTTTTCTAAAAACATTAAGACTACATTTGGATTTACTTGGTTAAAAACATTTAAAAAGTACAGGCTGATTGTGATCAAGTGATTATAATACAAGAAATGAGTCATAAAACCCTGAAACAAGTTTTTCAATGTCTTGTTTCATCATCATTTTTTTTTTTGTTTTTTTTTGTTAAATGGCTGAAATAAGGCCTGCGGTTAACATAACTCAAGATATTTATTCCACGACAAAATACATCAGTAACACCTCACTCGTGATTTTTTTAAGCTTTCATTGTATTTAGGCTTCAAGATTCATAAAAGTTGTGTTCATTTGTAAAGATTATCTCAATTATCTCATAAACCTTTTATTTAAACTTTGGTTTTACCATATCAATTCACGCCAAAGTCCTTATCCTTTGGAAGTGCGTGCAAAGTGGGTTTGCTTTCAGAAAACAGCATCTTCCCGACATGTCGACAACACAAACCAAACTCTTCCAGTCTCAGCTACAAGTACAGTGTTTGAGGGCGGGTCAAAGTAGATGATGTTCGCGACAGCCAGTGAAAACCATAGGCTGACTTTATGCAAATTTGTTACAAACCTACGTAGGTTTGTGCAAGTAGAATTACTGACAACTCATTTCAGGCAGTTCAGAATTGGTTCTTTCTTTTGCAGACCTTTTACATTCACAAACAGTTATATAACACACAGTGCTGGGTAGATTACTTATAAATTGTAATCAGTTACTGATTCCAAATTACATGACAAATATTGTAGTTAGTAACGTAATCCGTTACATTACACATTTTAGGTGATATAATCTGATTACTTTTAGATTACTTTTAGATTACTTTTGACCTACAGTAACTCATTTATCACATTGATTTGAATAGGATAATCTTGACACTGACAACGCGCTGACAGACAAGACAATTTTGTCATTTTTTTAAGAAATTCAAACAATAAATACTGTTTTGTGGCTCATTAATGTGTCGTAACAGATCGCTGTAGCACCTCAGTTCAAGCAGAACTTGAACTGATCATCTCTTCCTACTAGTTATAGCATGAAATAAACATGAATGAACATCAGAAAGTATGTTGTTTCAATGGCGGAAAGACGTTAATACAAACCATTTTCAAGTTAAAGTTCGCTGATGTTAATCTACTAACTCTCCTGTCTGGTTTGTTTGTTGGACAAAATGGCGGATTCAGCTTTATGATTGGTCAGATCACCTGTCAATCAAACTCATGGTAAAGGGTGAATTCCACAAACCTAGAAGACCTTCTGAACCTATAAGCAGTAGGCTTTTTAGAAAGGAAATTTTAAAAGATAAAAAAGTAGCAGAATGAATTATGAATAATTTACTGCCATTGTGAGAATAACTTGTAATGATTTAATCGATAAAAAACTAACTGTAGTCTGATTACGAGTATTTTAAAATGTAATATAATCTAATTAAAAGTACTTAATTTTTTGGAATCTGATTACATTATCCAGATTGCATGTAATCAGTTACTACCCAGCACTGATAACACACTACATGAAAAGGGGCACTTTAATGCTTATGCTATATGTATGATTTTACTAATAAGTCAAACAATCAAACTTCAACATAAACTGGACAAAAGACTTACCTGGTACTCAAAGGAAGGTGTTAGGCGATAGTTGAGCATTTCCTGATGGAAAACAGGTGTAATGCTTCCTGACATGGGTGGCACTATCCAAACCCAGTCACCTGGGCAGCCTCCCCTCACTCTGTACTCATTCTCCATGTGCTTCATGAAGGACTCAGTGGCCGAGTGATGGTCTACTATGGTAACCTTTGACATCTATAAAGCAAAAATTGGAAAGATTGAGGCTGCTTACTTACTGACTGAAAAAAAAAAAAGCTATGAAAAGACCAAAACTGAGGTTAAATTCAGCTTGTGAAGCGAATCAACACTGAACTGATATCAGCTGAATAATAACACTATTGTCTTTTTAAAGCTGCTTATTTTCATGTTTATCACTGTAAATCTGCTTTGAAACAATCTGTATTGTATAAAGTGCTATATAAATAAAGGTGACTTGACTTGAATCAACAAGTATGGTCTTTCTGAGTAAGCTGGTTATCTAATCTCATGGAAAAACACAACATGATGCAAACCAACAATGTAAAAACTGATTCTTAAATCAAGAAAATAATGAAAAATAAAAGAGGTAAATGTTAGTTTTTGGGTTTACTTAGTATTCTGAAGTACTTGTTTTGAAAAGTATATTGTCTTTTACTATAATATACAATTATCAGATGTTCTATAATAGAATCATGAAGTATCAAATGCAATAAAATGTCAATGCTTGACAAAGGAAATGTCAATAATACTGTGCAATCCCAAAATTGTGCTTTTTTTATCTGACACAAATCCAGTACGAACAGCAACAATGCCCGTAATTTTGTGCATTCATGGACATGGTTATTTTCAAATGCATTTTAGATAGCTTGTAATGCTTAATGCAGCATGTTGACGTAAGTCAATACAACCTGCTATTAAATCCTCAGATTGGCTTGTACTGCAGCACGTCTAGTTTTCCAAGTAGATTTAATTGTTATCTGTCATTGTTTTGACTCCATCCGCAATTATGAAAGATAAGAAACTGAACACAGCTACTTACTAACGTCTAATTAGTTTATCAGTGTTGAAACCGTACAGTAAAAGCCTTTTAAGCAAGGAATAAGGTCTTGTGGGTAAACAAACTGCAGGGGGTGTGCAATAAATATCAATAAACATGCTTCTTCAGTCACAGGAGCTTTCAGCTAAATGTCCAAGGTGCTTAACTATAATAAATAGAACAGAAGGGATTCAGCCTTTTGATTTGTGAAAGCCGGTTAATGTTTTGTCTGCTTGCACGAGTCTCTATGAATGCTGCATAAATGCGAACGCAGGGATTTGCTTTTAGGCTCTTGGAGAAGCTGTGTAAAGAGATGGACTGAAAAAATAAGATACTGGCTAATATAAATAAACGTGACTGAAAATAAGGCTGAGTTTAAGATTACATGTGGGTGAACCTCACAAAGCCTGTCAAAAACATGTCTGGGTTGGGTTTGACAACAAAATCAAAAGAAGAAAAAAACGAATTAGAAATTATATTTTGTATAAAGACAATAAAGCCTATTTTTAGGGGCTTTTTTGATGTTGTGACGTTATTTACATGCCAAGTCAGCATATCTTCACGTCCAATTAAAATGAAAAAGTAAAATAAAGTATTGTTATTTAAACTGTGGTAGTATTTCTTGCACTGCTTATAAATTAATCCGATTTTAATAAAAAAAGCTATAGATAGATAGATGAAAATGAAGCCACATGTCCAAACTATTAATGATACTAAAATAGGCTATATTTTCATCGTGATTTTAAATCTGATTCTGACATGTTTTCATGAGATTCATCCATCCATGTGTGTTCATCCTACCTGAAAGCTATAAAGGACTGCGATGTTGATCTCCACCAGTGCCTGGTCCTTCCACAGGGATGAAGTCTTCCTTGTGTCCAGCCCCATCATTGTAGCTACTTCCTGTAATAGAGGGAATTAATCATACTGTACAGGGAGACTATTCATACTGTATTCTCTCTGGATCTGAACCGAGGTTAATAGAACTGCCACTCGTGATCTGCCTCTATAGATCTGGAAGATCTGGAGCGACCAGGATGACTCTAAAAATACACTTCCAGTCAAAACTTTGGACACACTTGACATGAATATGTATTTCTCATGATCTTAAAAACCTTTTGATCTGAAGGCTGATTCTTACATTTGTAGGTAAACAGTTGGAATGTTATTGGCTCATTGTCTTTTAGAATTTATTTCATAGTACAATGGAAATGTGAAGGAGAGATTGTAATACTGAGTATAAAAACATGATGAATGAAAACAGCATGTTTATAAATTAAAATCTGCTTAAATTCTAAAATACAGAGAGCAATTCAAAAAATGATGAACAATGCGTAATATACCGTATAATTAACTTAATCCATTATAATGGATGATCAAACACAAACTTGTCATTCCTAATTTCCTGCTGGGGTAAATATCTAGTTTTATGCATGCTAATGAACAAATGTAATAAGGTTTGGGTTCAAAAGTGTTATTTTTTTAGACATTCTCAGTGATGCTGGTGTGATTTATGGCTGTCTGGTATGGTACCTCGAGTATGTTGTATCTAGAGCTGTCGCAGAAGTCTCTGACACCGATCTCGGTCCCCATGTACCAGCCGCTGAAGGGGCAGGCGGTGAACTCCAGTCCTCCGATCTCTAACAGCATGCTTGACACGGCAGGAAGGCCGTACCACTTTAGATTCAGCTCCTTAAACCATTCAAACCTAGACAGACACAGACAGGAGAGTGGACAATATTAAACCCACCACAGGGAGAAAAGTTACATGCGGAAATGTTTTGCAGAGAAAGGTTCTTGGGGTTTATTTGCATAATATAATGCAGTCAGTGGAATATCTTGGCATATGCAGATGTACACCATTAAGCTTGAAGAGTATTCCATTTACAGTTTTCATCATAATTTCTCTGTAAGTAAATGCAAAAACATAGTAAGCACTGCCAAAACTGTCATTATCTCTAAACCAGCACCTGCAGGTGTCTCAGGTGTTGAGCTAAAAGGCCAATTCCACCCGTCTGTTATAAATGCAGAATGGCTGAGCCATGCAGAAGTATTCACACAATTATTGCGCTAAATGATGCAGTGATCGAGTCCATTATTGTCACAGCATAATACCAGCATTTTTCTTGAAAAGAAACTATATGCAGATGCATCTCCTCCATTTAGGTGTGTTTGTTTGGCTGGTCAATTCTTTGAGAGTTTTGAGACAAACTGTCAATAATGGGCATTATATCAATGCAAAAGTTGAGTGCTGAAAATTGTTGTTCTTTTCTGCTAACCGTCTCATAACCAGTGCTTCAGGTATGTGGCCATTTCCTCAGAATGTTTGATTTGTGTGCATTCGACTTCATAATGTCAAAATTGCTTGCATACTGTATAAAAACCTCCCACACATTTTAAATCACAGGAACACTGCGGGTATAAAACAAGCATATTTTAGCCAAACTTCAACACAGAATTCAAGGTTTACTCCTCAAGAATGGCCTAATCGCAATTTTCTTGAATAAGAGTAGCACCACTGTCATTTTCATTTATGCCAGAAAAGTCTAGTTGTTTATTTCGCAATTGAGCAGTGTATGAGCAGAAGAAAACATTTTGTTTTACTTTTTACTCAGTCACTAGAACATGTAGCTGACTTTTAGTGACTTACTGATTTCACTTATATCTTCATAAATTTCATTCAATTTAATTGCATTTATCCACTATTACCCTTCACTCTTAAAAATAGTTTTTTTTTTTTTACCTTATGCCTTAAAGGAACCATTTTTGTTTCCCCAAAGAACGTTTCATTGATCAGTTCTTAAAAGAACCATCTTTCTCTTAGTGTGAAGAACATTTTAATAATCTAAAGAACCTCTTTCCACATTAAAGAACCTTTAGTGCAATGGAAAGGTTCCATGGATGTCAAATGTTCTTCATTGAACCATAGATGCCAATAAAGAACCTTTATTTTTAAGAGTGTTTGATGAGAAGTTTAACTTCATCTGCATGACTTATGAGATCTAGACCAATGTCAAGTATCACAATCTGATCATCTTTGAGACACGTCAGTGTCAAACTGACAGCATTAAACAAGCAAACTGAGGCAGGATCTGGAAAAAGGGCAAGTTTTATGCCAAATTAGCCCACGTTCCTGAATGTACGTGCATAAGAGGCACTCTCTCAGCTTGAGTTCTCTGTTGCTATGCATCCTGAAGCTCTGCACATTACAGCCTCTCTGATATGTGATTTCCCTTTGGTATGTACTGACGCAGAGTATTATCATATTCTGGGTTGAAGAACATTTCAGGTGCAAAGCACTGACGTGATTCAACAATGTTTCACCAAACAGACTGACCCCCAAAAAACTCTACAATATGTTTGGTTCTTCTTACTTTGGATGTAAGATGGGAACCTCAAGTACAAGATCATCAGGAATCTCAAAAAGCTCAGGATCATTCCCATTAGCTTGGAGAAGAAGGGGCAAAACATCAAACCGGCTTTTTGGAGCTTTCCATCCTTGCTGTATACAGATCTGTAAGTCAAAAACAAACAAGAACACAACTTCTATAGGACCATCTAACGGAGCAACAAGATAAATACCTGCTGGAAAATCCAGCTTAAAACTGTTAACTGTGGTCATTGGCTGCTAGACCATCTTGAACCAGCAACAAACCAGCTACCAGTCGGTCCTAAGGTAGTCAGGCTGGTTTTTGGAACATGTTGGGTCACCCAGCTATCTTGGACCAGCTTTTAACTTGTTTAGCTCAGCTAGAAAACAGCTACCATGTTCCAAAATACAGATTGCACTGCCCTAAAACAACTCAAACACAAGTAATAACATTAAATTAAACAAACGTCATCTTAATTATGATAAGAAATACCCATGATGCCAAAAAAAGTTTTGTATGAATCAGTTTGACTCTTTATTCTTGTGTGTACTGCTTCAATTAATATGCAAGTAGGATGCTTTTGTGATGCCTGTGACTTCCCAGCTTCCCATCTCACCTCTGTAAGCTCCACAGAAGCTGGATCTCCAAGAATTGATCCATCAGGCTGCTTGTAGCCTGCATACCTGATCAGCTGGCTGTTCCACACCCGGAAGTCATGCTTCCCGTCTGTCCTCTGGGGGAAGATGGTAATAGCCGATCTACACATCAGAGACAAGAGATCATTGAGGTAATGCTGAGATCCCTCTGGTGGATTTACAGCTTTTATCTTTTAATTCAGGCAGTTTTACAGATTCCATGAAATCAAACTTAAGTGACTCCCAGTCCATGTCTGTTAAGTCAAGGCATTTTTTGTATAGTGCTTTTTACAATACATATTGTTTCAAAGCAGCCTATTGTTTATAATATCTTAATGTCTTCATACCTTATAGTTGCATTTAGCACATTAGAGCTGGGCAATAATATAGTTTACATTTTACATATGTATGTATGAGGGTACATTTGTAACGAAGGCCAGCTAGTAAGAGCTGTGCAGGTAAACCTCACTCCCCTGATCTCAAGAGGCGCACTAGCGACAGACACTAGAGGTTGCGGTCTTTAGCGTTCTTGTTAGTGTGTCCCCCTCCCATGCCATAAATGCAGGTTCGATTCCTGCTCGGAGCAGGGCGGGTAGAACCGGAGGGGTTTCATTGGTGCCGTGACCCGGATGGGAGTGAGGTTTAGGGGGGTGAGTGTGGCGAAGGCAAGCTAGTAAGAGCTGTACGGGTAACCCTCACTCCCCTGATCTCAAGAGGCGCACTAGTGACAGAAGCTAGAGACTGTGGTCTTTAGTATCCTTGTTAGTGTGCTTGCCTCCCATGCCAGAAATGTCCATTCGCATCCTGCTCAGAGCGGGGCGAGTAGAATCGGAGGGGTTTCATTGGTGCCGTGACACAGATGGGAGTGAGGTTTAGGAGGGTGAGTGTGACGAAGGCAAACTAGTAAGAGCTGTGTGAGTAACCCTCACTCCCGTGATCTCAAGAGGTGCACTAGCGACAGAAGCTAGAGGCTGTGGTCTTCAGCATCCTTGTTAGTGTGCTTGCATCCCATGCCAGAAATGCCTGATCGCATCCTGCTTGGAGAGGGGCGAGTAGAACCGGAGGAGTTTCATTGGTGCCGTGACCCGGATGGGAGTGAGGTTTAGGGGGGTGAGTGTAACGGAGGAAAGTTAGTAAGGCCGTGTGTCCACCAAAGCATTTTTTCCCAAGGCTAGCGTATTTTTCCAAATGTTTACAATGGCAGCGCCACGTTTTTAAAATGCCAGCAGCGTGGCGAGACGTTGAGCATCTATTTTTTTTACAGGTTGCCGAGAGTTGAAGAATGTTCAACTTTGGGTAAAACGCAGTGCTCATCACTATCACTTTTAACCCAGCAGTCCAATCACAGTGGAGGAGGGCGGGACAAATACCACACTGACCAACAGTCACATTCTGCTTGTACAATGACAACGAACGACAACAAGAACATCTCTTCATCCAAAACTAGTGCCAGAGCAAGTACGTTACACTGTGTCAACAATTTTATACTAAGAAACAAACTATTTGCGAAATCAGATACAAGTAACAGTTCCACGAAAATTCCGTATCATACCACTCAACTGAAAAAAATGCTGCACCACTGAAGTACTCTCAAGCACCCGCAGCAAGGCGTTTTCAGAAGAGTGCTGGTGTTTTCAGCTGGCTAAAAATGCTTTGGGGGAAACACGACCTAAGAGTTGTGCGGGTAAACCTCACTCCCCTGATCTCAAGTGGTGCACTATTGACTGATGCTAGAGGCTGCGGTCTTTAGCGTCCTTGTTAACGCGCCCACCTCCCATGCCAGACACGGCGGTTTGAATCCTGCTCGGAGTGGTGCGAGTAGGACCGGAGGGGTTTCATGTGGGTAAAAAATTGGATATACTTATACATCCAACTTTATATAAAGAGGCGTGCAATGATATAGTTTAAATTTTGTGACAGTATATATTAGTATATATTTGTGATAGTATATATAGCTTTATGTGAGTATACTGTATGTAGGCTACATATCCAACTTTAAATAGCTTTATACTGCTGTTAGCTTTGTGGTCATGTTAATGCACTGCAACAAAGATAGTAATTATCTTCTGGAAAATATATTGATAATTAATTTTGTTAGGATGGACATTTAAAAAATGTTGTCCAACAAAAGGCTGCCATTGAGATAAACAGGAATGCTAATAAATAGTACTTTCCAGATATAAAGAAGTAAAACAAATTCGGTTTGCTAGTCTTCAATGTCTTTAAGTCTGGTCATGCTGGTTTTACATGAGTTTTGGGCAAGGAAACTATCTAACAGCCCATGCAGCTAAAAAAAATTTGCCAGGCTGCAAGACCATCCTAAAGACTAAGACCAAAAACATTAAACTGTACTATAAAGTTAGCTATATTAACAGGGTAATGCTATATGATCAGCTGTACTCTGCTGAAAAACAATCTTGACTGGTTTGCTGATCTTACCAGTGTTTTTTTTTTCAGCAGGGTAAAGCTAATTATTTAGCATTACCATCCAGATAATGGTAATTATATAATAGAGTTTATCATTTTAAGTGCTTTTGAAATCAAACTACCCCATCTTTTCCATAAGCAAACAGAAACGTGCTTCACTGCTGAAAATACATCGCATTGACCTCACGTCGGTGCTCCAACAGTGTTGAGGTGCCTTTATTTGTTTACTGACTTCAACGGTATGCTAAGAGCACAAAGTGTCAGTCCAACTAATCTAAATAACAAGTTCCGTCACTCTCGGATGAAATTTGGGTCACCAGCCTGTTTGCAAAAGCGCAGAGAAGCTTTTCTTGCTAACAGAGAAATGTGCCTTGATTTGTTTATGTGCAGAAAAAGAGTGTAGGAGACCTCTGACGTTTATTCTGGCAGGTCCTGGTGATGTAAGAAGGAAGCGCGGGGGCTTTTGCCTGTATAACAGCGTTTCCTCTCTTCTTGTTTTAATTTTCCCTTTCCTCGCCCCTCTCTCTCACTCTCCCAGGCTCTAATCATTCTGTTAGACTGACGCTAATTAAACAGAACAGAGAGTAAGTGTCATGTATGATTAGCTTTGTAACGTGGCAGCGGTGCCAGCGCTCGGCAATGCTGTGGCAGGTGCTGTACTGAGGGCTGTGGAACAAGGTGACAAAGAGAGAATGGGAACACACACTTTGACAGGGAAGGAGGCAAGTCGCAGAGAAAAGGAGATGCAGAAAAAAGACAGGAAGAGAAAGGAGCTGGTGAAAAACGACCACACTAACCTGAGGTTTCCTTTGTTGGTGGCGTATTTGATGTGGTTGCAGATGTAATTAAACATTCCATGAGCGGTTGTGCAGTCTCGAGCGTCAAACACCTCGACGGAGAGAAATTCGCTTTTTAGGACACATTCTATTATCACTGCATTTCAATAGTTATCACACTGTTGTAGCTCTTGATGAGATGAATGGAATGGTATATTGCATTTGTGGAAATACATGCTTTGATGTTAATCTGACGATAGTTAGATTTACATTTAATGTTTGTGTAACGGAAAACTGTAATTTATTTAAGTATGACATGCTTCTGAAATTACCATTTTCAGGTACAATTAGGGACTGGGTTTGGATCTAGGGTCATCCAAGGATCTAGGACAAGAAATCTTGTAATATTATAAAATATAGCTCAATACCTGTAATTTGGACCACTGAATCCGTCCCACACAGCGAGCTGCATTTCTCCATGCGTGTTTGGCCCCATAGATTAGCTCTGTGTCTTTCAACTGATATGTTCCAGAAGTTTCAATCTCTTTTTTGACCTCTTCTAGCCGGTCAACATGAGCCTTTGAGCC
Source organism: Mylopharyngodon piceus (assembly GCA_039654765.1). NCBI lineage: Eukaryota > Metazoa > Chordata > Actinopteri > Cypriniformes > Xenocyprididae > Mylopharyngodon > Mylopharyngodon piceus. Next base: position 3,735,865 of record CM077443.1, on the reverse strand, counting down.
GCATCTGTTCAGACAGAAGCCAATCATATAGAGGTGCATTTATAAGAAAATTAACAAGGGAAGCTAAGCACTGAATAAACAAACAAACAACAAATAAATAATTCTGAATCAGCATTTTTTTTTTTCTTTTCTTAAAAAAATATCTAAAAATCCCTAAAAAAAGATATATTTGAGAAATTTGTTTTCGGATAGTGTATCTTGAAATAAGTTTTCTTACTTCAATAGCAATTTTAAAGCACATTCATAAGGTGTATGATTAAAACAAGAACAAAATGGAGTCAGTCAGTGGCGTAAGAACAATATTTTCTGATAAAAAAAAGTCCTATAAATGGTCCTTTATTTAATAATCTATCTATGCAGTGCAGAAGAATGTTTACATATTTGTATGTATTAAAAATTAGTTTTTCTCCTGCCTTTTGATTGATGTGTAGTACTGGTCAATGAAATCTGTTGCAAGTGGTAGCAGTTCGTCTTTTCTTCGGACTTCATCCGGTTTGCGACTCTGCTGGTTTGGCACCATAACAGAGCCTATACAAACACGCTCGGTGCAGATCGGAACCTGCGAATAAAAAGCAACTAGCACAATAAGAAAACTGAGTGTGCAAATCCAAAAATGCTACATCACACATATTGTGTCCATAGGAGCTTAACTGCAACAGCAGGCAGATGTTGAGATGCCTTTTCTGCTGTGCAACAGAAGTGCAGCTCTATACAGAAAATAAAGTGATGCCTGGTTAAGCACATGAGTACTTCCTTTAATTATCAATTAATTTACATCCAAATGGTATTATTTACTGTACATACACAGCTTGTTTTTTCTTAACAATTTTAGGTTGCTGCATAAAATTACGACAACTCTCGTAGTTAGTTTTATCATGTTAATGAATATGGCAGTGTTAGTGTATTTGATCTTGGTGGACTAGATCTGTTACATTGCTGTTGCTGCAGAGCAAATATGGACTTGCTACTGCTACTAGATTCACAGATATGCTGAGCATGTAAGATTTGCTGCTGCTGCATAAAAAGATTTACATAAATCCCATAGCAGATCTAGGCAGGTGGAGCTGGGGAGGTGGAAGGTTTCAGAGGAACTCTGATAGCATGGTGCAGGACTAGTTTACAGCAAACAATGAACCAGACTATTTAAATGTTGAGCAAGCAATCTCATTGGCTGCAGGATCAGCAGAGGCCAATCAGCTTGTGCCATGTGGTAATGATGTGATTGCTTGCATATTGCATGTAAAGCACCTATCAGCCTGCGCCCTCTAGAGTTACATGACTAAACTAATATACGAAATAAGTCTTAATTGATAATCTGGTAGTGAAAATAGGTACATTTTTGGAGTTTTACAAAAATGTCGGTAGAGGCTTTTTTTACGCATACAGTACAAACACTGCAACTTGTTAAAATGGTTACAGAAATGAAAAAGGCGAATGTTATGTGTTGATTACATGCTGCAAACCTTGCAGTCATGCAATATGACCCATTTAAGGGCAGTGAATATGTATGATCTAATCACATAGTGGGCGTGTGAAAAAACACACAGAACTTCAGTATTTATTATGTGTGTTTCATGAGCATATTAATTGAAAATGTATGGAAATCATATTGCTAAGTGATAAGTGACAGGCTTCATCAGAGCTTGATAAGAAAAAGCAAAGAGACGAACGGAAGTCGCTCATTGCCTTGAGGAAAATATTCATATGGTCACTATAATAAGATTAGATTTGAAGTGCACTGTCACTTTCTGTAGCTGTTAATATGTTCACTGGATTAGGGGTGAAATGGCAAAGGCAGAGCTGAAAAATAACAACAAGCCTATCCAAGCTAGTGCTGTTTAATTAAGGACTGGCTTGTTTCTATGTCCCAAATTGCCCTTTCAGTCTGGTGAAGCATTTAAACCATTGACCCATAAAGTTCAACAGTTTTAGAGTAACCAGCCTAAAATAACCAAACTCCCTTTAAAGCAAGTCAGTTCACTAGGTGGCCATCTTGGTAACACCCTCGTACTTACTGTATGAGCTCACGGCATAAACAAAAAGTAGTAGCCCAACCAAAACAAACAAAGAACAAGAACAAAATGCATGGTATCTACCAAATATTAATTAATGTGCATAAAGCAAACCACAAAGAGCGAGTTATTAGTTTTATATTAATACACTATGGCCCGGTTTCACAGAGAGGGCTTAGATTAAGCCAGGATTAGGCCTTAGTTCAATTAGGGCATAATGTGCCCTAAAAAAAAAAAAATAACATTACTGCATCTTGAGACAAAACAATGTATTCAGTTAAAACAGCTCAAACATGCATTTTAGTCTGGGACTATAGGCTTAAGCCTTGTCTGTGAAACTAAGGATATAGGATCTATCCTTAATATTATTAAAATACTGTACAGTGCTGAAATTAAAAAATATGTAAAATGGTTCACTACCCACAATAGAAGGGTTATTTTAAAAAAAATGGTGTAGAAACAATTTTCACTCAGAAAGAAATGGCAAGTAACGCATTGAATTAAACATGCTAATAGTTTTCTGCTGTTTCATCCTACATTGTCCACCAACCACCTTACTGAATGTTTCAACTTCTACTATTAATTTAATATTTCTCCTCCCCTTATACTGTCTCTAAACTAACTCAGAATACCATGACTATTACTTGCACTAACGCAGTATAACTTACATTTACCCTATCTGTGGCATGTACTGGGACACCTGTGTGACTAACCAAACAAGCATTTATACTGATGGCGCTTAGCATAAGAACGTTAAAAATAAAATAAGACTTTCATTAGTTTCTTCACATTCACCCCCCATAAGGGACTGTGAATGCAATCTTGCAGCTGTCACATTCTGTAGAGTTGGAGATTCAACCCAAAAATCCTTCAGAATGTGATATATTATAAATTATACCATCTGTAATTAGCATCAATTAGCATGCAAAGCCATCCTCTCATGAAAGTGCGCAGAACTTCATAACCCCCTCTTGGAAGGATGATTCAGATTTAGAGAGATGTTGAGAGTTCTGCGAACATGTTGTCGTACAGATTTATGTCTACAGTGGAAGGCAAAAGCTAATTTTAAACCTCAGTTCGATCATAACATATGGATTTTATAGGAGCAGCTAAATTGCAAGCAAATGCAAATAGCAAAAGCCAGCTCTAGTTCCACGTCATGTCCGAATTACCATAATTATGAGTTTCCGACTTGTAAAAATGGATCATATTTTTGTTGAATTCATTTTTCATGAACAATCTGAGTTCTCACACTAGACTGTTGTGACATCATGTAAAAACAAACAAGATGGCAGCAGCTAAAGCTACTTTGTTGGCAACCTCTGTTTGATATGGCATTTTAATATTTTGCAGGAGGTGAATTAAGGTAGTGATAAAGTATTTTTCGGTCATCACCAACAAAGCAACACTTGGATCCATTTTGGTGTTATGAGTGTTGCCATAGAAACAATTCATTCTTGTGTCTGAGCTGAAGTAGAATCTCAGAGTTGTCATTTTGTAATTACGGTAATTCCGACACAATGTCAACGCTGCATGAACCTCTCACACTGAGCCATTCCTGATATTTCTTTCTTGTTGTTATTATATTACTTTGGAAACACCTGAATAAGCAATGAAATAGGCCTAATGATTTTGATCACAGGAAAATGTATTAAGGTCCCTCTTTGGTTACAGAGACTGAAACAAAGTGCAGATAAAAAATAACAATTGTAGCTAGAACCATGGTGTATCTATCTATCCATTTCATATCATTATCATAATCAAATATATAGTTTTTGTTAGAAAGGCTGAGCTCCGTGCACATGCGCTACTTTCCGTCATCAGCAGAGACTCAGCAGAAGGTGCGAGCAGGACTGTGTGTGCAAAAGTGTGCGTCAATAAACAAATGTAAGTTGCCTGTTTATCAAGTAAATGTGTATCGCGCACTGTTAAGCGCATGTGAATGTGCTTTCTGATTATATACAATATTACTTGCAATTTGTGGTATATATCTTGCAACCAGTATTGGATTTGTATGTATCTATGTGTGATTATCTCATTAATACCTGAAACGCTCATTATTTAAGTATTTTATGTGCGCGAGGTTTCTGATTACATGCAGGTCATTTAAATTACTTCATAAACCATTTTTATGGAAGCTTGTTTCCGCCATGAAATAAAAAAATAAGTAATTGCGACTTTTTATCTCACAATTCTGACTTTTTTTTTTCTCAGAATTGCGTGATATAAAGTCAGAATTGTGAGTTATAAAGTCAGAAATGAGTGACAAAGTCAGAATTGTAAGTTATAAAGTCAGAATTGTGAGATATAATCTCGCAATCGCGAGTTATAATGTCTAATTGTGAGAGAAAAAAGACTGACATTTTTTCTCAAAATTGCGAGTTTATATGCCCATCTCACAATTCTGACTTTATAACTTGCAATTGCATGTTATAAAGTGAGAATTGCGAGATAAAAACTCACAATTCTGAGAAAAAAATGTCAGAATTGCGAGATATAAACTCACAGTTCTAAGGAAAAAAAGTTTATATCTCGCAATTCTGACTTTATAAGACGCAATTGTGAGTTTATATCTCGCAATTCTGAAAAAAAAAAAGTCTATATCAGTGGTTTTCAACCTGTGGGCCGCGGCCCACTAGGGGTCCTCAGTGATCCTCCAGGGGGGCCGTGAGATAACTTAAAATTAATTTGGAAAAAGAAAACCAGTGTCGCTAAAAAGGTTTTGATGGATGACGATTGTAATGAGGGTAAAGACGATTACAGTGACATACAGGAGTCGTTCATAAGGCATGTGCGAGTCCGTTATTATGCGCAAACAAACAGCAGGTGTGCTCTCGACTCACCGATCGCTATAACATCGTATTTCTGCATGAACACAGTATTTTATACTGTATATATAGTATATATATCAATATATTCACGTAGTTATCAAAATTAATGTACTGTGAGTGTTTTATAACGGATGCTCGCCGAACAAGCGTGTTTTGGAGAAGTTTGAGAGGATCAGTGGTGTTTATGTACTTAATATGTGTTTAATAATTTTGAATTGATCTGCATAGTATTTAAATTCAGTCCTTTGGTATCTCCCTGAGGTCTTGTTTGGTATGGCAGATTGACTTGTGCTTATGAGCAGAGTAAGTGCTTTTAAGTTGTAAAGAATGTCTGCAAAATACTCTGGTTTAAATCTATCTTGAGTTTCTTCTTTAAAGAAATAATAACATGGGGTTGAAAAGTAATAACACTACAACACAAATGTTTTTCTGAATTTAAAAAAAAAAAGGGCTGGGGGTGGGAGGTGGGCCGTGCAGTATTGATTCGGAGAAGAGGCGGCCTTGGCGTAAAAAAGGTTGGGAACCACTGGTCTATATGATTATGATTATAGTTTATAAAGTTATAAATATTTTCTTACAAAAACGATTCACTTCGCTTCGATTCAGAAGGCCTTTATTAACCCCCTGGAGCCGTATGGATTACTTTTATGATGGATGGATGCGCTTTTTTGGGCCCATTCACTGCCATTATAAAGCTTGGAAGAGCCAGGATATTATTTAATATAACTCTGATTGTGGTTGGCTGAAAGAAGAAAGTCATATACACCTAGGATGGTTTGAGGGTGAGTAAATTATGGAATAATTTTCATTTTTGTGTGAACTAACCCTTTAATACCAGGTGGAAACAGGGTTTCTCCCACGCTCGCCGGGAGAGGTGGGATGTCTGAAAAGATATTTCTTCACATGCTCAATTAAATGGCAAATAGATCATATACAGGTACAAAGCCTTCCTTAGAGCTTTGAGGTCAACATCAAACGTACCGTGCTGGAGCTGTGATGTAGAGTATCATTGTATAAAGCTCCAGTTTCCCAATTCTTCACTTTCATGAATCTGGGACATTTGGAGGGACTTCCATTCTGTACAGTCTTAGTGGGGGAAACTCTTCCATGGGATTGCGGCTGTGGAGGAACAAACATTATTAGCAACTTGCTTCTAATTTATCTATTAGCAAACACTATTATCCAAAATGACTCCCTGTACACTTATTACAGGAACAATTCCCACAACACTCCCCAAGAACAATTCAAAAGAACATTTTGGTTATCAACACAGACATTTAACCATCTTTATTAGGCCACTAAGCAAAACCAGCCTTTTACTTCTTGAAAAGAATATTAAATTACATTAATAATGTAATATCTAATAAAATACATGCAAAAAAACAATATCAAAATTCTTTGCATCACCAATCATTAATATGCAAATATTGATTAATATACTCATATTCATATAAGTATGAGCGTTGTGCTAAAAGGCGATCACACATAGCATTTTTTAAATCAGTCATACATAAAAAAGCATAATAATAAATTTCTATTTATTCAAAGGAATGTTTTTGCTATCAACACAAACATTTATCCATCTTTATCAGGACACTAAGCAAAACCAGCCTTTTACTTCTCGAAAAGATAGCTTTTATGTTTGACATTAACAAGCTTCTATGAATCCTTAACATCTGCGTGAAGACAAATGATATTTGACAGCAATGAACTTTCTTTGCAAAGTTCTTTATTCTAATTTAGGTATTTTAACAACCAGCAGGTAAAGGAAAGAAATTACCAACTCAAATCGTCAAAGGAACAATCAGCATTATTAAGCAAAGATTTAATTGAGCTTTGATTTTCAGAGGGAATAGAATACTCTCATTGACTTGCCATTCAAAAAATGACTGTAATTTGCTTCATGTACAAATGTATGAAGAGTTGACATCTTTAAGCCAATGGAAATCAATCTAGCCGCCATTATATTCCTTATGAAGACCCAGTTCACAGGCCGACGGTTTCGGCACCACATCACTCTCATAATTGTGGTGGTTTCTGATGATATGAATGCAAACTTCAATATCAGCCTTGGCCCATTATGTTCGCTGTCCCCTGGAAGAATAGTGGGCGTCCTTCTACTCAATCGATTTGATTCTCCTCAGAAGACAAATATGTCTCTGGCTACACAACATGCGCAACATACACGATTGTTATCTCAAAGCCGCCACGCTGCATTTGGCTGGCACGGAAAACACCACACTCATGTTTACGCATGTGAGACATCTGAAGCTGAACGGATGAGAAGAAGAATCTTGTCACAAGTGAAATGTGAGGACAAAAGCGGATATGATACACCCTTACATATACGAACGTGCACCATGACAGGAAGGCAGTGCGAAAGAAAAGGTGTAAAATTGAAAAAGGAAACTGAGGATTCTGTGTACATGACAGCGTTGCCCTGAGCAACAACTGACACACACACACACAACCACGTGTACAAGCGGGGTGGAATAATCGGCAACATCATCGACACTTCAAGACCACTTACCCACACTGGAGCGCTTCAGAAACAAGCACTCGATACACTCACGCAACATTCACAGACCCCCAGAGCCCACCTTTACTGCTGCGCCTCGTTATTCAACTTTGCTCGACAACAGGCACTGCGGGGGTAACTGCTTTGTCTACGTCTCATCCTTCTCACCACAGCTGTATTAACACAAGCTGCGCACAAAGCTTTATTATGTAAAAGAGTAACACGAGCTGATTTGACAAACTAATTTTACAAGCTGCTAATAAATAAAACATTCTGGAATGACTAATCAGCTGAAAAGATTGTGTTTCTTTGGAAATCATGGAAATTGTCTGTATAAACAGGCCTACCTAATATTAGCTTTGTATAACTAGTAAGGCTAGATAGCTGCTATGGTGTTCTGGGTGGTTGATCAATCGATCGATCATCCATCCATCCATCCATCAAACATTCATCCATCCAACCACCCATCGATCATCCATCCATCCATCCTTCGACCGTCCATCAATCCATCCATTGATCATCCATCTATCGATCATCCATCCATCCAACCATCCATCGATCATCCATCCATCCATCCTTCGATCATCCATCCATCCATCCACCCATCGATCATCCATCCATCCACCCATCCATCCATCCACCCATCGATCATCCATCCATCCAACCACTCATGGATCATCCATCCATCCACCCATCGATCATCCATCCATCCACCCATCCATCCATCCACCCATCGATCATCCATCCATCCAACCACTCATGGATCATCCATCCATCCACCCATCCATCCATCCACCCATCCATCATCCATCCATCCACCCATCCATCCAACCACCCATCGATCATCCATCCATCCACCCATCCATCCATCCATCCAACCACCCATCGATCATCCATTCATCCATCCATCCATCGATCATCCATCCATCCTTCGATCATCCATCCATCCATCCATCCATCCACCTATCGATCATCCATCCATCCAACCACCCATCGATCATCCATTCATCCATCCATCCATCGATCATCCATCGATCATCCATTCATCCATCCATCCATCGATCATCCATCCATCCTTCGATCATCCATCCATACATCCATCCACCCATACATCCATCCACCTATCGATCATCCATCCATCCAACCACCCATCGATCCATCGATCATCCATCCATCCACCCCTACATCCATCTTTCGATCATACATCCATCCACCCATCTATCGATCATCCATCGATCATCCATCAAACATCCATCCAACATCCACCCATCCATCCATCCATTGATCATCCATTCATCCATCCATCGATCATCCATCAATCCATCCATCCTTCAATCATCCATCCATCCATCCATCCACCCATCCATCGATCATCCATCCATCGATCATCCATTCATCCATCCATCCATCCATACATCCATCTTTCGATCATCCATCCATCCACCCATCTATCGATCATCCATCCATCAAACATCCATCCATTCATTGTTCATTTATCCATCAAACATCCATCCTTCGATCATCCATCCACCCATCCATCAATTGATCATCCATTCATCCATCCATCTATTCATCATTCATTCATTCATCCATCCATCCACCCATCGATCATCCATCCACCTATCCATCCATCCATACATTGATAATCCATTCATCCACCCATCCATCCATCCATCCATCCATCTATCCATCCATCCATCCATCCATCCATCCATCCATCCATCCATCCATCCATCCATCCATCAATCCATCCATATGCAAATCATAAATATGCAAATATTGATTAATATACATTATTCACATATTCATTTAAGTATGAGAGTTGTACTTTTACATTATAGCATTTTCTAAATGAGTCATACAGAAAAAGCATAACAATAATAGACAAATTTCTATTCATTTTTCTATTCTATTTATAAGTCACTTTGAAAAAAAAACATGTCAGATGCATAAATTTAAATGTAAAACTTAATAGCTAATGGTAAATATGCATTTTAGTATCATAGCAGTTATTAAACCACATATTTCTGAACTGGTGGAATGTTGTATTGACATTAGCATCCAGGAGAGGAACTATCTGTTTTATAATTGAACTTATGAGGGCATGGAATTAATAAAAATGTAGGTGATAAAACAATATTTCTTATTTTTCCTGCAGAGCTTTAAAGGCAGCAGCATCATTGTTTAATGATGTTAGCAGCTCATCTGTCCAACTGCTTCGCACCACTTCCACTGGGTGAGCGAGCCTTATTAGAGCTTAAATTATGCAGGGCACTGCTGTTAGCCTTGGAAAACTCAGCACATTTCTAAAAAACCTCAACCACATCAGCCAGACTGAAAGGTTATTATCATCTCAAACATTTCAAATCATCGCACCTGTGTTGCTGTAAGGGGGTTTGCAATCACTAAAGCAACGAAACATGCATTCTGTCTAGTGTCAGCAAGGTTAGCTTTCCAAAGTACAGACACTTCTTACAAAAAAACCAAGCTGTTCCATTTACAGCTTGACACAGAAATGTAAAACAAGTTTAAAATTGTCTAAAGCAACCTAAAGAAAATGCTCACTTATCATCATCTCAGCAGGAATATTCTGTAGATCTAACAGTGTGTCGAGAATATTCTGGTCATGCTCGAGCAAATTCATTACCCAGCAGTGCATGTCAGTGAGAATATACTAAAAGTGCAAAATGTCAACATACACTTCTGTTATAACAGGTTATTATAGAGTAGCCAAGGTCTCAAACTGTCAGAGCGAAGTGAAGATTGGAAGGTACAAGGGAATGTGTTATCAACCCTTAGCCTTTGCAGATAATGTCATATCTGGCTAGCCATTTAAAGTCAATGTGACTGAATAACACACACTTAAGTCTTATGCACTGTTCGTTTAGGGTGTACACTCATGATGTTTGGGGTCTCCTCAGACACCAGTAAAATGTGATTTTGTAACATAATAATGTAACAAATGTAATAACGCTCACTTTATTAATGTTTTTACTCTAATGTTAAAAATGTGTGCATGAATTTGTTCTCCATTGTGGATGTGTTGTGGTGTCACTCCACCATTTCTGTGTATGGTCTGCATTTTTGCAGATTTATTTTTTTTTTAACTTTTGTCATCTCACCCTTTAATTTCTTATGAGTGATTTTGTGGGTTTGGGTGGAGTTGGGGTGTGGGGTGGGGGTTGTTTGAGTGTTTACTCCATCGTGGATGTGTTGTAGTGTCACCCCAGTATTTGTTTTTTGTTTTCTGCATTGTACCTGACGTTTTTTGACAAATGATGTAACAGAAAGCAATTTTTTTTAAAGTCTCCTATTGATTCCTAGGGGTGATTTTTGGAAGTGGGGGGCGGTGTTGTGTGTCAAGGCTGATTTAGTGATTTTATTTGACAAATTAGGAAAAGTAAGTTTACACAACAACAATGTACCAAAACAGAAAGTTTTTCCTTTTCGTTTTTCACGTACAGATGATAATGCAGTCAAAATGATCACCGTTCACACGGATCCATGAAAACGACTAAAAACGCTGTACTATTCATGCCAGGCCAGTAGCTGGCGATGTCACTTTGTAAAGAAACACTATGTGCCTATAGACTGAACACGTAACCTGCATGCACATGACGTCACTGTTTTCACAAATTCGGAGACAATAATGGGATCGTTTTCAAAAACTCGCACTTTGAAACCCGTTTTCAAAAGTTTGCATTTTCAGGCACCCAAAACACTGTTGTCATGTAAGGGTAGGGACACACTAAACCGATGCTAAAGAACTAGCGCTGATGAAAGCTGACTGTGTCGTTGCCTTGTGTCACCTGCGTCGGGGAAAAAAAAATCAGTGCTTGAACACGCCGAAAGGAATACAGGCAACTGTCAACTAGCACGTGCATTCTGTGCCTGCGTGTAATGGAGATAACTATCTATTTAAGCAGATCTATTTGTCTATATTCGTCATTCAAAAAGGGAAATTGAAATAAGACTGCAAGTATTCAAAGCATAAACAAAGCAGCGCTTGCTTACCGATTTGAAAATCAATCATTCTTTATTCCACTCCGCTCTGCTCATGTTATTATGAAAATATTCATGCAGTGGAATGCTCAGGCAAGATGACGTAAAATTAGAAGCCTTCTGTCTGTGCCGTCATGACTTCTTTGCTTTACTTTTGCTCTTATTCTCGTGCACTGACTCGTTCGCTAAACTGAACAGCCAATCAGAGTTCTCTCTCACCGACGGCCTGACGCCGATTCTACATGCTGAAAAAACAGACAGCATCCGACTACAGCAAATAGTGCAGAACACACTGAAAAAACTAATTCGGCCGATGCTCAAAAATAGCCCGACAGACGACCGTTGGCTTGGTGTGTCCCTGGCTTAAATGAACGGCCAAAACGCATAAAAAGTTTCTCGTTAGCTAATGGGGAAATTATGTGGTCTTTCATTGCTCTCTTCGCCAAGTGCGTTCCAAATGGCTTCATTATGACATACAATTCCCCTGCTCCCTTCAAAGCCCCCACTTCAAGGGCATAGGGATGCTCACTTCTGATTGAAATTTGCCCAAGATCTTCAGGAGCACTTGATAATTATAGACAGGTGTGTTAGATCAGGGCTGGATCTGAATTCTGTAAGTAGGTAGAGCTCCGGAAACAGGATTGGGCACCCCTGCTGTAGTGTGTAAGCACACACCCCCCCCAAAAAAGGAAAGAAAGTATAATGCATAGCTTATGAATGTGAATTCTGGACGCAGCTATAGTCTTTCCTCATCGCGAACGTGAGACACCACCATCCATCACTTTAAAACACTTACAGTCCTAACCAGATGCAAAGAAACACAGCAACAAGCGATAAAAGCTATTTCTTTGATGTAAATCTGACATCTTGTGTAAATCTTGACATTTTCTTGATCACGCACATTTCACGACATAGCCCTGCCCACTACTATATTATACATTAAATATCATCTGATTGGCTACAGCAGTTTTGCACTTATTGCGGATAGACAAATTGCTTGTTGCTGGAAACTTAGTGCTCTAAGAGTTTATATGTCATCTCAACAGTCATCTTTGTGTCACACTAATAGTGTCAGGCATCGTGCACAACAATCACATGCTACCATGTTCTTGTCTTTCTATTTCTCTTATACTCTCTCACTCTTCCCCTCCTCGTCTTACTCACTGATGATTAATCATCCACCAGACACTGTATTACGCGAAGGAGAGAGAGAGAAAGAGAACAACTCCGTCTTGGACCACACAGCTGCATCCATTCATTCCTCTGCTTTCTTGGATCGCCTCCATCCATCCGGTTTCTTTCAGAGGGATAATGCGTCACAAGAGGCCAGATGAGAGAGTCATGTGCTTATGTGAAATGTAAGCACTGCTACCCCCACAACCAGGACTGTAGAAACACATGCTACACCAGCACTGTGCTGGCAGGTACAGAGAAGACCATGTGACAGGCGCTAGAGAGAGGCTTTCATATGGTTACTTTCATATATACAAGTGACCCTATAAGTACTTGAAGTACTTCTGCAGTTAATTCAGCTTGAACTTCTTGACATGCAGACTCAATTTAAATCTCATTTTGTAGAAAATTTCAGTCGTAGGTGTGTTTTGTATATTTTTGTTTTTGTAAATAATGTATTTTTTAAATATAAGGTTAAAGGCACAATATGTAAGATTTTTAGATTAAAATATCCAAAAACCCCTAGAACAAATATATATTTTGTTGACATGTGTACTTACATTATCCCAACCTTTTCCAACAATGTAATCCAGAGAAATTAGCAATTTTAACCAGGACACGGAGCATGTCATTGCGTTGCCTGTCAATGACGTCATATCCGCGCTACCTTCAATTTCCAATTTTACTAATATCGATCTAGATTACTGTAAAGTGCAACAAGTCTCTCATAGCAGCCACCGAGCAAACGCACAGAGTAACGTTATAATATAAATTTCAACACACTCAAATGTATTTAGTATTATTGTTTTAACCATGTAAAACAGCGCTACGTTACCCCACATACGCAACAAAAAGAGCAGAAGCGGCCGACTGCAGCATAAGCATAATAAAAGCTCCGCTGGACTCGAGATCGGTGTGTATCGCAGGTGTCAATCATTAGCATTCGCTCCAAGGGCCCCATTCCGTTCCCACGGCTCTCGACCTGTCCTGCTTCATACCACAGTAACGTTAATAAAACTTTAATACATCCATGAACATGATTTGTGCCCGAGTCCGTCGGATTCCTTTCCATCGGCTGTGGATATGAAGACGACAACTCCCATGACTCCACGCTCATTCACAGCGTCATCAAGCTATGCCTTTGTTTTGGATAAGCGACCTCTAGTGGCGAAAATTACATATTGTGCCTTTAAAGTTTGAAAATCTCCCAAATAAAGGTTCTTTGTGGCAAAGAAACCTCAAGAGACCCATATAGTGTTTTCTATAAGGTTCTTGAAAACGTGATTGAAGTTACATTACAGAATCTTCAGATCAGTCAGAAAACTAAAAATGTTTCTCTGCTTTAAATCCCCAGTACATTTTACAGTAAAGTACAGTTCATCCTAAAGGGTTAGTTCACCCAAAAATGAAAATTCTGTCATTAATTACTCACCCTCATGTCGTTCCAAACCTGTAAGACCTTCATTCATCTTCGCAACACAAATTAAGATATTTTTGATAAAATCCGATGGCTCAGTGAGGCCTGCATTGCCAGTATTAACACTCCCTATTTCAATGCACAGAAAGCTACTAAAGACATATTTAAAACAGTTCATGTGACTACAGTGGTTTAACCTTAATATTATAAAGTGACGAGAATACTTTTTGCGCGCCAAAAATAACAAAATAGCGACTTTATTCCACAATATCAAGTGATGGGCGATTTCGAAGCTTTACGAATCATTTGTTTCGAATCAGTGGTTCAGAGCTCCAAAATCACATGATTTCAGTAAATGAGGCTTCGTTACGTCTTAAGTGTTTTGGAACTTCAATAGTTCACGTGACTTTGGCAGTTTGATACGCGCTCCGAACCACTGATTTGAAACAAAAGATTCATAAAGCTTCGAAGCTTCATGAAGCAGTGTTTTGAAATCGACCATCACTAGATATTTTTGAATAAAGTCACTATTTTGTTATTTTTGGTGCACAAAAAGTATTCTCGTCGCTTTATAATATTAAGGTTAAACCACTGTAGTCACATGAACTGTTTTAAATATGTTTTTAGTACCTTTCTGTGCATTGAAAAAGGGAGTGTTAATTCTGGCGATGCAGGCCTCACTGAGCCATCGGATTTTATCAAAAATATCTTAATTTGTGTTCCAAAGATGAGCGAAGGTCTTACGGGTGTGGAACCACATGAGGGTGAGTAATTAATGACATAATTTTCATTTTTGGGTGAACTAAACCTTTAAGAATTCAGAAAATAAAAATATGTTTATGGAACTATGTCCTGTAATTATTTTTAAGAATAGGACAATGACTATCTGCCAGCTGTCAAACAGATCAGGTTATATTTACAGTAAGTACAGCTTCAATATATCTGAACTTGCACCTTTAAAACATAAAAACAAATAATGATAGACTCCCTCGCAGTCCTTCAAAGCCACATGTAAAGCCATTTAGACTGTATTTTACCTTGTCACTCTCTGAGTAAGGGTTGTTAAGCACCGTAGGCATGCTGTCCTTTCTCCAGAGGTCATCGAACACTCTGTCGTTATCCGACGCCAGCTGGGTGTTCTGTCCATTTCCCACACCAAGGTCTCTGAAAGTCACAAACAGTTCAGGTCACACCTCAAACATCAGCCAGAAGAAAATAAGTGTAGATGTACAACCACTCAAGTCACATTCGATTATATTATTATTATTATTTGTCTATTGCAAGTGTATTACTTTGTTGGCACGCTTTTTACATTTGTGTTAATAAACTGAGGGAATTAGTCAAAATATTGTCTGTCATAATCAACAGAATGCCTCAGATGCCGACCATAGAGTTTAACGTGAATTTCATTAAAACATTCATGTTTCAAGACTACCGATGTGCACTTTGTCATTTAAATGAAATGGTAAATTGCCTCAATTCCATTCATATTCATATTATTTCATAATCATATTTAGCTAGTGCACAATAAACCATTCTATCAGATGTACAATGCACATTTAAAAATGTAAACAACAAACACCTACAGAACATTTTTCTAGCTGACTTTGTATTGCATGATGGGACTTATAGTAACACATTCATCACAAATGTGAGAAGAGTGAGAGAAACATGATTTGTTTTGGATAAGACGCTGCCATCTCACCAGTCGGATTGAAATTCCAAGCCTAATTATAATTTGTTTAGTAATATAGAAAAGAAATCTGGTGAAGTGTGTACTTTTTCAAATAATTAAACATTCTGAGGCCATTTCTAATCATTGCTCTGTTTATTTGAGCATTTTGCCCAACAACAGCAACATTGACTCGACCAATGGCGTGAGTTTGGGGCGGGACTATTTGTTTGATCAACCAATGGCACAAGGGAGGAGAGTGTTTGGGAAACCTCTTTGGAAACAGTCATTATTTTTACACACTTCACCTTGTTTGCACACTCAACGGGGACAGCTGCTGCTCATGAACCACAAGGACTAAATCTAATCAGTTTTGTGTAATGAGGCGTTTACAGAGTAGACGTTCATTTGATCTTCACATTTCTGAAGACGGTAAATCTCATTTGGTTAAACAATATGACATCATTACAGCACTAGAGTGTAACAAATAATTAATTAGACCAAGTGGTGTACTGTGGAAACCGGGTGTGATCACGAAATGACAATAATTTTTAATGTCTATATTTATCCATTCTATTATTAATGCTGCTGGAAGCTTCTCACACTGCCTGTTAGTACTTCATGTTCACTTAAGCGTAATATGGTTCAATGCAAGAGTAATTTCAAAGACTGAATGGAATAAATACACTATGTACAGATTCACTCAATTACAGCTCAGCAAATAAACACAAAAAGCACTCATTAAAAAAAACAAACTAAACTTTCCCAAAAAATATAGTTTTTGAAGCATGAAGCATCAAATAAAATCTGGCTAGCTATTTGTAAACCATGTAAATGAAAATAGATGAAAGATTGGGGCTCATTGTCACACTGTCTCATTACACTTTAAACAATTAATACTCAATAACTGTGGCAATGTTTAGCAGATTTTTTTGTAGCAAAGACTTGGAGTACATACGCAGGCATATTTTATATAAAATAGTATAATTGATTTTAGGAGCAGGATGTCTTCTCAATTTGTGTTTACAACATGAAATCAATAATGCTTTGAAAGAACTCTTTTCTTGAGCAATAGCGCTCATGTAATTAGCTGTAGTGTTTTCATTACTCATGCTCTACCACTTGAAGCTTTTAGAACAAGATATTTCTGGGAACCTGTGATGTTAAGTCAGGTTTGTAGACTCATCTGTACTTCTTAAATGCCACTTCAGAACTTTAATCCAAAATGAAGTATGCATTAATAATAACCTATATTTGCGCATATATTGAAAAGTTTGGAGGATTCCTGGAATGCTATTTATTTTGTACCCTAGTGAATGTAAGAAGTGGAATGTTGAAAGTTGATGCTTTCAGCAAGGCAATTACATGGAGTTACTGTATGTACCTAAATCAGATTCCATTGTGCAGATCATATGATCAGACTCACTTAACACACAACAGGCATCATTTAGGATACCATTCATGTCAGGACAAAATATGTGTTGAAATTGTACTTGCTTAGTGTGTATTCAAACTTTGTTTTAGTTTACTTCTTTAAAAATTAATATTTGAGTTTGAAAAAACATTCGACGGAATGTTTGACATTCAAAATTTAACCCAAAACAATGTCATGAAAATATTTGAAGAAATCTGATCTCTTGCTTTTATTTGCATTCTACCTTTTTTCCTTTATTTGCATTATCTATCTATGGCCACCTTTACTCTACAAAGACATTATTTGTTGATTCACATGCGCAGTCAGCAGAAAATGAGAAAGTTACGTTTAAAGGTAATGTGTTACAATATTGCGTTACTCCCTAAAAAAGTAACTAACTGTGTTACTTTTTATATTATATTAAGTAATGTGTTCTATTGCGTTTGCATTACTTTTTCTCACCTGGGCTGGGCTTGCTTTTTTGTTTTTGTTTTAGTAAAAAAAAAATGGGCAAATGTAAAGGCCCTTTCACACCTAATGGTTGGTTGAATTGGATCATTGAAGGTCAGCAGCAAAGACATTAGTTAATAAAGTGAGATTACATACATAAAGTATATTTGTGTAATTTAACATTTAATTAATTAAAAATAAAATTTTATTTTTGCAGGTTTATGTAATCTGATTTTGCATTTCACTGTTTTTATTCATTTTGAGGAATACTGAATCTGTTTTTAAGCAAGTGAGATGAGTAAATGCATGTTCACATTTAGTCTAGAACTACAATAACCATCACACAGTGCACACAACACCTCTGCACTAACTACCGATTTCTCTCAACATGGGAACAGGAGAGCTGTCAGTCAATAAATGGGAAACCAAAGTAACTTGTGTTACTTATTTGAACAAGTAACTCAGATATTTTGTTGTAAATTTAAAAGTAATGCGTTACTCGTTACTTGAAAAAGTAATCTGATTACATAACTTACATTACTTGTAATGCATCACCCTCAACAATGATTGTGTGTGCTGCAGTTGTGTCATCTGTCGCTTTAAAGCAGGATGAATTTTTGATTGGCTGTCAATGTTTTTATGATTCAACAGCTGAAAAAAAATCGTTCTGAAAGTGATTTCAACGATATTGTTTCTCTGTGCTGTTATCATTACAGTTGCGGTGTGAACTATTCTTTTATATTTAGAATGATTTTTAGAACTAAATCTTTATGGTTATCATTATAGTTAATGTCCTTGATGTGAACGGGCCTTAACCAATAGTGTTAACATGAGATAAAAACACATTTGCTAAAGCAACCCTGCCATTTTAGCTTGGTTCTACAAGTCTTTGTTTTATCATAACTCATGCTTCAGAGGGCTCATACCAGAGCGCTTCACATCGCAATTGCAATGCTGTACTAGGTGAGCTACAGAGCAAATTTACTACATTAAAATACATATGGAGCTGGTAATGTGATGCAAACATCAAAATGTATTATTTCACAGATCATTCACTATGGTAAAAGCATTTCGAGGTCATAACATAATTTTGTGGAAGGAACTGCACAAAAATAAGTCTTTAATAATTGATAATGTGCCCCGTAATAGTAATTTGTGTGAAAGAAATAAAATTTGTTGGTGTTTGACTGCCTTGAATTGAATGTATTGGTCCGTTTTTGGAGTGTTGCAAAAAAAAAAAAAAAAAAAGTAGTTTGAGGCACGTATTTCCATGTAATTCTAGTTAACAGATTGTGTAAAAGCATCAAAATAACATAGTATTGTGGAAAGAACTAAGCAATAATAAGTCATTAATAGTCATAAGTAATTAATAATCTGCCCCGTATGTATAATTTGTGTGAAATTAATAAAAGTTGTTGCAGTTTATTGCCTCTATAGTGTTTATTTCAGCTAGAAACAGCATAGTATTGTAAAAGGAACTATGCAAAAATAAGTGTTTATTAATTGATTTGCCTTCGTAATCATAATTTGTGTGAATATTGGTATATTTTTGGACTTTTTGGAAAAATGTAGGTAGAGGCATGTATTTCCAATGAGCCCACTGTATAGCCACTTTTCCACCGAAATTACCTGGAACAATTTGCCCCAGGAACTTTTTTTCCCCCAGACCTGTTGCTGTCTGCATTTCCATCACGGTCCAAAGTACCGTGAAGATTAAAGGATTAGTTCACTTTCAAATGAAAATTACCCCAAGCTTTACTAACCCTCAAGCCATCCTAGGTGTATATGACTTTCTTCTTTCTGATGAACATAATCTTGATAAATATATTAATAAATATCCTGACGCATCTGAGCTTTATAATGTCAGTGAGCAATACCCATGAGTATGAGCTGAAGAAAGTGCTTCCATCCATATCCATCCATCATAAACGTGTACTTCATTTGGCTCCGGGTGGTTAATAAAGGCCTTAGGTAATAACCTAGAATACTGTCTAACACTTGATGGCTGCTCTGTTAAGTCTTCGTCGTCAGTTAGGAACCTGGGTGTGCTCTTTGATACCAATCTTTCACTTGAAAGTCACGTTTCTAGCATCTGTAAAACCGCGTTCTTCCATCTTAAAAATATATCTAAACTACGACATAAGCTCTCAATGATAAATGCGGAACAGTTAGTTCATGCGTTCATGACCTCAAGGCTAGATTACTGTAACGCTCTACTGGGTGGTTGTTCTGCTCGCCTGTTAAACAAACTACAGCTGGTCCAAAACGCAGCAGCTAGAGTTCTTACTAGAACCAGGAAGTATGACCATATTAGCCCGGTTCTGTCAACACTGCATTGGCTTCCTGTTAAACATCGTATAGATTTTAAAATCTTGCTACTTACTTACAAAGCACTAAATGGTTTAGCTCCCCAGTACCTGAGCGAGCTCCTAATTCATTATAGTCCTTCACGTCTATTGCGATCTCAGAATTCAGGCCAGTTGATAATACCTAGAATATCAAAATCAACTGCAGGCGGCAGATCCTTTTCCTATTTAGCACCTAAACTTTGGAACAGTCTTCCTATCACTGTTTAGGAAGCAGACACACTCTGTCAGTTTAAATCTAGACTAAACACACATCTGTTGAATTGCATACACATAACACATTATCTACTTCTAGAATTCAAATCATGTAAATTGTTAGGCTGCATAGATTAGGTCAGCCGGAACCAGGAACACTTTCCATAACACCTGATGTACTTGCTACATCATAAGAAGAATGGCGTCTACGCTAAAATTAGTCTCTCTCTGTTTATCTCGAGGTTTGCCGCAGCCTGCCAGATCCAGGCCGTATCCAGATGAGATGAAGGACCTGCGCCTAGACATGACGATAACGCAGCCCTGGCGTTTCAACTAAATTATCCACTCCGAAGGCCTCCTTCCCTTTCCTTTCCTTTCCCTATGTATAGATAAAACGTTATCAAAATTATTCCCGTTCGCATAGATCCGTGGACACAACTAATTTTTCTGTATTATGCGGACCAGACAAGTTTTAATTTGGCAAATATCACTTTTTTTTAAAAAAGACCAAGCTTCTGCGCACATACACACTCAAACACGCAAACCTATAGACTAAACACGTAAATGAACGGCAAGAATGCATTAAAGTTATTCAGTTATTTTCAGTAGGAAAGGTGTCATTTAAGTGGCCCCTAAAGTAATAATTAACAATTTTTACAACAGAAGTGATTCAATCAAAAACCAACTTTAGCTCGATAATAATTTTCCTATTGTCACTGTAAAGCTGCTTTGAAACAATATGTATTGTGAAAAGCGCTATATAAATGAAAATGACTTGACTTCTGAAGCGAAGTGATGCGTTTGTGTAAAGAAAAATCCATATTTAACAAGTTACGAAGAAAGTGTAAAAATGTGTGGCGTCAGTTAAGCTTTTTCTGTAAGTTGTATAGGGAAGGCGTAGGACGTAGCGTAAGCTTTTTGAACTGCAAGAGTTTTACACTTTCTTCATACGTTGAATACGGAAGGCGGTCTGGCGGAAGCTAGATATTTTACTTCATAACTTGTTAAATATGGATTTTTTTTTTTTACATAAAGAAGGCCTTTATTAACCCCCCAGAGCCGAGTGGAGTGCACGTTTATGATGGATGGATATGGATGGAAGCACTTTCTTCAGCTCATACTCGTTGGTATCGCACACTGCCATTATAAAGCTCGGATGCGTCAGGATATTTATTAATATTTCTCCGATTGTGCTCATCAGAAAGAATAAAGTCATATACACCTAGGGTGGTTTGAGGGTGAGTAAAGCTTGGAGTAATTTTCATTTGAAAGTGAACTAATCCTTTAAGTCCGGTGACGTAGGACTGCGTGTAACTTTCCAGTTCCCGCTGGATTTCATCGTCCGCATATAAGCTTAATAAAGCCTGAACCTCATCGTTGGTCCATCGGTCATATTTTTTAAACTCCATTGTTGATTCGAATAGCAAACGACTCTTACTGCACGCACCGCAACAGACTTTTAAAAATGGTGGTTGATGCTGCGTGGAGTCAACCAATCAGCATTTTTAGCACCCAAGTCCCACCCCTGAAAGTTCCTGAACTTTGAAAAAAGTACTACCTCGTGAGCAGGGACTTTCTGAGGGGGAAATTTTTTACCCGGAACTTCATTTAGACCCTGGTCCCTGCGGTCGAAACACACAGAGTACCACCCCAAAGTCCCTAGTTCCTGAGGAAAGTTCCTGCGGTGGAAACGCGGCTTATGTTGCACTAATGACATCACTCACCTCTCCACCTGCACCTCGACATCCTTCCTGTCTATGACTCTCTGACCTTCTCCATTGATCTCTTTTTTGCTATTCTTTATTAGCTTCAGCACTGGCTCAATCTCCTTCAGCAGGTCGTTGTTCTCCTCCACCCCATTGAGGAGGAGGGTTGAATGGCCTCCTTCTCTGAGCAGAGAGTCCTGGGATAGCAGGGGAATCAAGGGTTTGTTCTCTCGCGGTTCTTTCCCGGGAGTGTAAGCAGAGGACAGGTTCTCTATCGCCCTGAGCTCTTTGGTCATGTTGGGCGTGACGGGCGAACATCGTTCGCACGACCTGCTCTGAGCGGGGTTGACGGGCCTGGTGATGCGAACCGTTCTGGGTTTACCGTCGCCACTGAGCGTGGTCTCCAGGTGAGTGGTGAAGCCCTCGGGTCCCCGGAGGATAAGGACGGCGTGGCTCTCGGGCGACACGTTCTTCAGGGTCTCGAGCGCACGTTCATAGCTCAGGTCCACCAAAGGCTTGTTGTTCACGGCCAGGACAATGTCGCCGACTTGGACCAGCCCACATTCCTCTGCCGCCCCGCCCCGGATGAGGTCAGAGATGATGACGGGCGGCTTGCACACACGTTGTTTGACCAGAAAGCCCAGCCCACCGATCTTTCTTTTGAAGAGGCGCACTGAGATGATGTTGGGCTGCAGCTGACACACGCTGGGCTCAGATTCCTGCATTGTGTCTTATTGTGCGTCAGCGCTGATCTGCAATTGAGTTGAATGTGACAAAGGAGAGCAACATGTCAAATGTGTCAGCCACGGCAGGCGAAGACATGCAGAGATGCAAAACAATATAGGCTAGTAAAATTCACTTTTTCATTGTACTAATGGCATCCTGTGACATTTAAGAAAATATCCAGACCGTCAATTAGGTCCAACTATGTCTGAATATAATAAGTAAGAACAGGTTTAAAGGAATAATTAAACAAAAATAATTTGTTCTTAGCTTATTCTTTCATATTTCCATGTAACAAAAAGCAAAAAAATGCCATGAAAGTAGTCCATATGACTCATGCTCTATATTCAATGCTTTAAAGTCTGATAAGTCTGAATCGTGAATGAATTTTTCTTTTGAGCAAGTTCTCTTCAATGAACTCTTGATCTGGTTCACAAATCAGACTGAATGATTCGTTCACGAATTTAACTGACTCGTGATCAGGTTCTTGAGTTATCAGGAGGAGAAGTTTATCAGTAAATAATGAACATTATTCAATTGAATTTCAGTAGTTCTCATACAAAACTATTGTACAGCTTCAGAAGAACTGAAATATAGAGCATAAGTTGTGAAGATTCCTCCAAATTTTGTTTTTGTACCACAGAAATATAATAGCATCATACAGGTTTGGAACGACATGAGGGTGAGGAAATAATGACCGAATTTTCTTTTTCTTTTTTGGATGAGCTATTGCTTTACTTTGAATGCAAGTCATTATTTCTAAGAAAAAGTCATTCAGTTCAATTCGTCACAAATTTTTTTCAAATAATAATTTCAATGATTGAGTGGTGACTCATATCACAGTGTACAAGCTGTGAACATAGACTTCAATTCAGTCTTTCCTTTCTGTTGACAAGCCAGTAGCATTTCCTTCATGAGCATCATTAAACGTTCATGTAAGAAACACTTAGAATCTACAGTCCTCCTGCATCTCGCCTTTCTTGGCAGCATGAAACGCATATGGCCTCGTGTGAACAACTATTGTCCAATTTTGTCAAAATGGGACATTACTAATTCAGATTTAGAGTGAGACATTACAATTGCAGGGACTGTTTTGTAATGAAGAATAGGGAAAAACACAACTAACAACTTTCAATTGCACTGCAGCTTCACAGCATGATCTAATAACTACTTGTTTATAATACACTTGTTTTCAAGAACTATTTGTGGAGAGTAAAATAACAAAAATGTATTTGTTATAGATTATAATGAGATTTCCCACTGAGAAAATCATGCGCTATGCATGTCTAAGCTCTTAAAGAACACATTACATTCCTCTATTAGTATAGACATATTGGTATTTTGCTGGTAGGCTACACTGTGAAAATGTGCTTCATTTTGGTTACCTAACTGGTTTTATTCAAGACAAAATTCTATTTAATATGACTGACTACATTAGGTTTCATCAATGAAAACAATTTAACTGTCAGATCAGGTAGAAATAGCTCCTCTTTGCAAAAAAAAATTTATTCAAACAGTTAACATGTATTGGTGAATCTTGTGATATTATCCTAATAATAGCATGATTTACCAAGACATATGATCCAAAATTCCCAAAGTTTTAAGAAAGATTACCAGATACAGATGCTTTGCATGCAGATTATGTGGTCATTTATTTGACTTATTAACTTATGAAATCAGTAACCTATTAGAATAATGTTTAAATAAATCTCATGCACGGATATATCTGCTATAAAGCAGAAAAAAGGGTAAATAAATACTAAAAAGCATGCTTCAAACATGTATAAGTTGCCTTTTCTTAATACAGAAAGACAGAAACACATGCTGACAGTTCTCAGAAGCAGGCAAGAACTTCCCATACACAAATACACTCAATCAGTTATAGCCTATAGTCCTTTTTTTAAAACCAAATGATAATAAATATGGGTTAACTACAATATAGAGTTATCAGAAGCGCTGACCTGCAGCCATGCATGCATGTTCAACAGGACACACCAGTTGCATCATGAGCTACAGCAAGTCCACATGCCCATTTCACAAAGCATCATCGTATATACCGTATGCATTTCACAAAACATGTGGCATTATGTTTTTACTGAGTACACTGCTTGTCGGAATGTGTTGAGGTAGACCATGACAGGCACTCTACAGTGCCCATCTCGTTGTTTAACTCGGCTCAATCTGAACGAGTTCCTATGTTTATGGGATCTTGCTTTATCAGCAAGTGAGCTGCTTTAGGTGTGTGGCCTTCACGGGCCGCCCTTTAAGCGTCCCCCACATCTGGGTGTCTTTAAGCAGATTAAGCATGTAGTTTCACATATTTGGCCTTTTGCAAGGCTGCTGTGATATATTTCTTCACGATGTAGAATTACGTCATGTTGCAGGCCCCTTCCTGGGCCTCCATGATTTTGTGCCTACAGTACGGTTTATCTGTTAGGTTGAGCCCAGTACCCCCCTCGTTTGAGGGTTGTTCTGCATAGTACTTAGCTCCCTAAGTCTGGTCAGTGGTTGAAGGCCTCTCTGAGGCCTCCCTATTCAAGATCAGCCCCAGGCTGGTTGTAATTTTGTTTGGGTCTCTTTAGGAGTGGCACAGCCTCCTCAGTGCAAATAATCAAGCGCTGAGTAGATCCTAGGATTGAGCAGAGTAAGTTTACTCCCCTCATTGGTAATGGGTAAAAAGCGCTAAGCAGAGTCCTGCTCTCCAGGATGACCGCCTTCAGGTTTGCAGAGATTTAGAGTCAGTTACTGCCTTCCTTGCAGTCACTCTTACTGGATATCTTCTCTGAAGAATGTGAATTGAGACTCTGTGATCAGACAGGTCATTGGCCAAGACTAGGTTGTTTTTAGACCAGGTCGGCCTCCCTGGTGACATTCAGGGTTGACGTTGTTCCCCTGACAGGTGACTGGCTAGGGATTCCTCTCGGGCCCCCTGGCTACATTCCCTTAGAAGGAAAAGAAGTTTGGTCCCAGAGGCCTTTGAGCGGGCCTTGGTAGGCCTTCTGTGGAAGGCCTCTTTGAGGCTTATAGCTTGGGCTGTTGGCCATAGGGAATGCTGTCACTGACAGCCTATGTATGACCCGTAGGGGGAGTGGTTCTGGCATTTCAGTTGAAATTGCTAGTTCTGACGTTTGTCTAGCCATCTTTGGCTATGTATATATGTTTTCACGTTTTCCCCTCAAACATGGAGGCATGGCATCGTGCCTCATATGTATTTCCACTGAGTGTAGAGTTCCCTTCCGAAAGGGAACGTCTCACACAGATGGGACCATGGTTCCCCAGGAGAACAGGTGTTCAGACACTGCGCACCTGCCAATGCGATCGGGGTTGCCTGCTGAACAGTCCCTTCAGACGATAAGGTACTGACTGCTTCTCTAGGTGTTCCTTTTATACTTCCGGGTCGCGTCTATTATGACGTCATAGGCTGTCACTGGCCAATAGGATTGGTGAGATTTGATATTTGTTTTCAGACACCGGTTCACGTGATGACGTTCCCCATATGCGTTTCAAACGCAGTGTCTCGTTCCCTGTTCTCAAGGAACCATGGTTGCATACGTAACCTGAGACGTTTTCTCATGGCAGTAATCCAAGATAAGACGTATGACCACGCCATCTCTCGGGAGTGATTGCTGGGTGCTTCGAGTCAAGAGGTAAGGAAGCTTTCCTCAATCGCCCTCCCACCCTGAGAACACCATCATGCAGTACTGGGTCAAGTTGGAACAATGTATTAATTACAAGGCAATTTGCCATGACTAAGTATTTGTATCTCATTTTTGAAGGCATCCTTTTAAAGTTCAGTTTTATAAGACATGATACTGGCCTTTCTCATGTCTTCAACATGTATGGGTTTAACAGTTTTGTCTCTTGCTAATTGCTGGATACATGCAACAACTTTTAATGCTGTGTGCCATTTTGAAAACCGCTTTTTAACTCTCTCCAAAAAATTATCATCTTGCTGTCAATACTTGTGTCGTTCTTGATTTCAGGATCATCAACAAGCAGCTCTGGAGTTGTCTTTCTGTGATAATATCTTTTTCCCAAAGAAACTTGGGTCCTGCTAACCAATTTGAATGAATCAGCTCTAACACCTTGATGTCCCTGGAAGCATGATCTGCTGGATTTTGATCTGCACCCATATAATGCCACTGTGCAGGGGCAGTTGTTTCTACTCTGATTCTTTGAACTCGATTTGCCACAAAAACGTGAAATTCCATGGGCTTCATTGTTAATGTAGCCTAAGACCACCTTTGAATCTGTCCAAAAATATTCTTAACAATTTTTGAGCTCCAGTTCATCCTTTAACATGTTACTGACCACTGAAGAGATCACCGCAGCTGTTAACTCAAGCCCGGGTATTGTCACGACCTTTGTGGGTGCAACCCTTGCCTTGCCAATAACAAAGGAGCAGTGCACTTTGTCTTCACTCAACACTCGGATATGCTGGAGCACTGACCATAGCCATGACTACTCGCATCTGAAAAGTGATGGAGTTCAGTCCTGTGAACTTTCCCTAGATTTTCAGAAGCAAAGCATCTCGGAATCTGGAGATTTTGCAGGTTCTTCAGTTCGTTCAGCCAGCTTGTCCCATTGTGGCATTAACTCTTCGGGCAGATGTTCATCCCATCCAATGCCCTTCTGGCACATCTCCTGCAGCAATTTCTTCCTAATAGGAGGAAGGGAGCCAGGAAGCCTAGCAGATCAAACACAGAAGCCACAGTTGAGAGGATTCCTCTCCGTGTTGCTGGTTTTTCATCTAAGGCAACTTTAAAGGAAAAGGTGTCACTATTTACACTCCACTTTATTCCCAACACGGTCTGGACTAGGAGCTCATCAGATCCAAGTTCCACATCCTGAACTCCGCTGGCTAGTTCGCTGACAGGAATTGACTCCAAAACCTTTCTGTTGTTGGACATGAACTAGTGTAGACGCAATTTCCCTTTTGCACACACATTTCGGGCTTCTTGGATTAGTTTGATAGCTGCATCCACATTTTCTACACTAATGAGCCCATCATCAACATAGAAATTCTTTTTGATGAAGCTGGCTGCTGCAGGAAACTCTCTTTCATTTTGACATGCAAGATACTTCATTCCATAATTCGGCTCTGAATTTGTATCGCCATTTTCCCACCACAGGAACTGCAAGTAATCTCTGTCTTCCTGCCATACATGGAACCTGTGGAACATCTTTTCAACATCACAAATAACCGTGACTGGATGTTTGCGAAACCTGCAGAGCACCCGTTAGCCCATTAGTGAGATCAGGTCCACTTAGCAAGTGATCATTCAGAGCGGTGCCATCATACTTGGCAGAGCAGTCGAACACAACTCTAATCTTTCCTGCTACTAAGGTGATATACCCCTTGGTGAGGAATATACCAGACGTTTCCTGCCTTGGGTTGGTGTTCAGCTCTCTCCGCATCACCATCATAGAAGACACCTTCCATAAACTTGACATAGTCATCCTTGAATTTGGGGTTTTTCTCAAATTTTCCTTTCAGACATCTCAGCCGCACAAGAGCCAGCTTCTTATTTTCTGGTAGTTGTGGGTCTTGTCTTTTAAAGGAGAGGGGCATCTCCAGGTGTCCCTCTGAATTCTGGTGAATTTTTTCATTCAGTAATTGCATGAACTGTATATCATCTTGCGATATGCTCTTTTCTTTTGGGTTTGTATCTCTGAAGTCTGATTCAAGGGCTCTGATGACAGCAGCAGGAGTCAGTATTGGAAGTTCCTTACCCGGATATACGATGACACAGACCTGTGACTTCTGTTGACTTTGCAACCTGTAGAACTACCAATAACAATACTCCAACCCAGGTCCGTCCTGATGGCATACGGCTCATTATCACCTCCTGTGATGACTTGTCGTGGTGCTAAAGCTCTTGAGCAGTCGTAACCTATCAAAAGTCCAATCTTACAATATAACAGTTCTGGTATCTCATGTGCTATTTTATTCATATGTATACACTTTCTGGCAGTTTCAGAGGTAGGAATGTGGGAACGTTCAAGTGGGATGAAATCTCTGGTATAGGCAGGTGGCAAATTAATTAGGCCATGAGAGGCAAACCCTCTAACTCTGAGCCCACTAACTCTTTCGCTTTAAATGACATAATCCTTTCCCATCATTGTAGTAACCTTTAACTTGACAGGCTCTGAAACTAAGCATCCATCCTCTTATATAACATCTTTGTTTGCATAGGTGTTATGACTCTCATATCCTGTAGGGCATAAACTAAGGTCTCTCTCTCAGGATTGGTGACTGAAGAAATCCATACAGGCACTTTCATTGATGTACTCCCACCATCGCCACTGTCTGCGCAACAGGAAAGGGAAGATGTGTTTTCTTCTGCTTGCATAGCATGAGAAAATGTGACTGCTGCAGAAGAAGGGCGGTCTTCATGAAGTGGTGTTGGATGATGTTTCTTGCATATGCTACAAGTGGCTTTGCTCTTGTAATCCTTTGAAGACATGTCCTTTCCTAAGACAGCCAAAGCACAGGTTATTGTCAAATATGAACTTTCTCTTTGTCCTCTACAGACTTACTGGTAAAGGTTTGACATTTGTGGATGTAGTGGCTTTCCCCACAACACCAGCAAGTGACTGGGTTTGAACATGAAGGGCGCTGCGCTTACTTTATTGGGTCTGTTTGAGTAAACTGGAGTTGATTCCCCCAACACTGTATGTTTTCGGCACTGTGCTTGATTTGTCTGATGCTTTCACATTTGTGATGAATGTATTAGCCTTTGAGCGTTTTACTCCTCTAGATGCTCTTTCTTCAGTGAGCTTCAAGGCGTGAAAGGATGTTACAGGGTTGCATGCTATTTCTGCTTTTTGTGCCAGAAATTCAGCAAATTCCTTGAAATTAGGGTACTCCTCCGATTGTCTCAACTGCATTGTAACATGACGATTCCAACGAGATGTCACCCAATCAGGGAGTTTTTGTAGCATTTTTCGATTCTCTTCACAGTCATTTAACACCTGAAGCCCTTTGATGTGTGGCATGGCATTGTTGCATACTGTCAGAAAGTCACTGAACTGTCTCAATTTAACTGACTCTATCGAACCAATCTTTGGCCAGTTATTCAGTTTTTCTCTAAAGGCCCTTTGGATTACAAATGGATGGCCGTAACGAGAATTATCCATTAGGCCACTGAGGCTGTTAAATGCCAGCACCCATGTGCCCCCATTACTTCTGCTTCAGTGACAACAATACGCTTGGTGTTTAAAAACGGAAAACACAGTAAAGGTTTATGGATTCAGCACAGTGTTGTGGTAACTTTTCTTCAAGTAGGAACAGAACGTTTTCATAAGTAAAACAGACACAGCAGAGGATGGTTTCGATCCATCGACCTCTGGGTTATGGTCCCAACACGCTTCCGCTGCGCCATTCTGCTTTAAATAACCTTAGATGGGATTCAAACCCACAGTCTCTGGTTTAGGAGGCCAGTGCCTTATCCATTAGGACACTGGGGCTGCTAAACCCCACTGCTCATATGCGTCTCTGCAGGTCCGTAGCCAGCCTATTGAAAGGGGGGGTTCTTTTTTTCACCTTTTTGCAGTTTTTCTCCTCCTTTTGTATGTAATTATGAGGTTCAAATACTTCATTTTGGTGACCTTTTATGCACTAATTTGTGCTGGATT
>CM077443.1:3633108-3705248 GCA_039654765.1 Mylopharyngodon piceus | reverse complement strand
GCTGAAATCTTTAGAGGAACATCAGCTTTTGAAGTACTGCACTTTCTGTGTATGAGATAGATCTGTGTGGTTTGAATAAACCATATACTTTATTTACATACACTATTGTTCTAAAGTTTGGGGTCAATAAGATTTGTTATATGATATTGAAAAAATGTATCATGGTTTCCACAAAAATATTAAAGCAGCACAACTGTTTTCAACATCGATAATAATAAGAAATGTTTCTTGAGCAGCAAATCAGCATTTTAGAATGATTTCTGAAGGATCATGTGACACTGAAGACTGGAGTAATGATGCTGAAAATTCAGCTTTGTGATTACAGGAATAAATTACATTTTAAAATGTATTCAAATAGAAAATAGTTATTTTAAATTGCAATAATATTTCACAATAAATCTGTGTATAGGCTAGTTGTCAACATACAAAACCACTGCCAGAGAAAACAAGCCTCATTGTGACAACTAGCCCCAGTCTATGTAAGGATGTTTTGTTGCAGATAACTGATTTAGCTTTCAATTATCTGGAATTGAATGCTAGAAAAATACTCAAGGCTTTTGTGTGTCTGAGAGAGAAAATGGTACGTCAAAGGTTCTCCTTTGATGGTTTATTTTTCTGCGCTTTTCCCCTTTTACAGTTCTCTCTAAACACACAGTCATGACACCTTTACAAATTAACAGAGCACTTCTGTTCTGTTCTGTCTCTGGCTCTCTCTTCTATCTCTATTAGTTCTGTTAGATGGATGTGTTTGCAGTCTTGCCATTCTTTTTTTTCCTCCCAGAAATCAAGAATGATAAAAATAATGTCCAAAAGTTTCAAGGCTTCCTAGAAACTTCCAGATAAGGTGACTGTTAAAGTGTTTGTCGTATACTATCTGTCTCTTTGGACCATAGAGCCACGGTGAAATACAAAATGCAGTATTCATTCAATACAGAATGTTCTGACCTCAGGGTCAAACATTCACTTGTACTGACTTTAGTCTGAAGACAGTCTTTGTACTTATTGTTCTCATTTGTAATCTGTGCTGTGGATTGAATCATGAATTCCCAAATTAACCTGTAGAACATTTGCTTCAGGATCAATAAATGGTACTAACTTAACGTTATTTGGTTTGCGTATGGATTCCGGTAACTGTGGCGGTGATATTGTGGTAACCAAAGGGTTCGGTGTTGCTAATAACAAGGGTTCCCTTTAGAAGAAAAATGGCAGAATATTACCTCTTCATGAGCACATACTGAATATCATCCTGTTCATAGACATTACTAATGTATTTTTATTAGAGACAGTTTTCATTTTTGCGTGAACTGTCAGTTCCAACGAGAGGTTTAGCTTTAGAGGTTTGTGTAACACAGAATGAGGTTGTTGAGTTGAGATTATTCATTGCCAGTTTGTTCAAGAGAAAATTACGACATTACGAATTACATTTACAAATGTACAATCACTCCAAATATGAGAATTAGAGTACCAGTGAATTTCTTTGTGGGTGTAACGACAAACTCTCTAGAGCCTTTTACCTTTGATAGGATCATGCAGTGGGTGTTAAACTGCAAAGACATTAGTGAACAAGCAAGATGACAATTTTCCCTCAAACATGCAATGTTCCATTAGTAGATAGTTGTGTGTGTGGCAATAAACCTGAACATTTAGAGTCTTTTATAGTAACAATCATATCTTTATTTCACTGGGAGAATGAAATTAGACACTCTTGCCTAAGAATGGGCCTTTGCTAACTAATTTTGAATTCGATTTAGACTGCTTTTATTGCTATTTTTCTGTATTAAATGAAATATACAAAATGATAGTTTACATTTCTCCATTTGCCAGTGAGCTTGTGACAATGCATTCTGGAATTGCCCTACCTGTGAAACATACATACATGTGATCTTGCATTAGAATTTGGTCAAAATGAGGTATTTTAGCAGACTATAAAATATTTCTACTAAAAGTATTTTACCATTTTCAGCAGCCTTAACAGCAGAACTGTGTCTATAAAATGCTGTCTATGTAGGCAGTTCACTACACTCTAAAAAAAAAGTTGGGTCGAAAATGGACAAACCCAGCGATTGGGTTGTTTTCACCCAGCAGTTTGCCCAATGTGCTGGACAGTTTTATTTAACCTAACTATTGTTTAAAAATTACTATATGGCTGGCTTAAAATGAGCCCAAAATAGGTTGGAAATTAAAAATCAGACACATAATTATTGTTTAATTATTATTCATTAAACTTATTAATAAATGTTAATTTCCAATATATTTTGGGTTCATTTTAAACAAGAAATACAGTAATTTTTAAACAATAGTTTAGTTAAATAAAACTACCCAGCAGGTTGGGCAAACATTTAACCCAACCGCTGGGTTTGTCCATTTTCAACGGAACTTGGGTTGTTTTTAACCCAGTATTTTTTAGAGTGTGGGTGTCACGATTTCTGTCTGGACTACACTTCCCATAATCCTTCCTGCCTGTCACATGCACACTCCACACCAATCATCATTTGCCACATACACCTGTAGCTTGTTATCTGGACTATTTAAGACTCACTCACACACCACCTCAGGGCAAAGTCTTCTGTAACGAAGCGGGACTCAGGCAGGGATCCAATTGCAAAGCTTTATTAAAAGTGAGCGTGGTCGTACAGGCAGGGTCAAACAGGGACAAACAGGAACAGCAAGGGACAGGCGGAATCGTGGTCAGGATCCAGGCAGAGATCAAGACAGGCAGATATCTCTCACGGGTCGGGAAACAATATACAGTCCAAAGGCAGGCAGCAGGGAATCGTAAGCGGTAAACAGACAGGATCGGTAATAGGCAGACAGGTAGACAGGATAATAACGCTAAGTAATGTACACTAGGTGAAACAAGACTTCGCCCTGAGGTGGTGTGTGAGTGAGTCTTAAATAGTCCAGATAACAAGCTACAGGTGTATGTGGCAAATGATGATTGGTGTGGAGTGTGCATGTGACGGGCAGGAAGGATTATGGGAAGTGTAGTCCAGACAGAAATGGTGACATAACGCCCCCCTTCCGGAAGGCGCGTCCTCGCGGCGTAAATGGCACAGATAGGGAGGGGGGGTGGGTGCATTGGAGATCTGTAGGCAGACGGGAACGGGGTCTCCAATGCAGGTTCCAGGAACTCGGGCAGCCACGGTGGGTCAGGTGCCACGGGCAGCCGTGGCGGGTCAGGTGCCACGGGCAGCCACGGCGGGTCACGTGCCACGGATAGCCACGGCGGGTCAGAGGCCGTGGGCGGCCATAGCAGTTCGGGAGCCTTGGGACACCAAGGCGGATGAGGAGAGTCGTGCAGCCACAGCAGGTCAGGAGTGTCGGGAAGCCATGGCAGGTCAGGTGGCTTGGGCAGCCACGGCAGGTCAGGTGCCGTGGGCAGCCATGGCGGGACAGAGTCCGTAGATGACTACGGCGGGTCAGAGTCCATTAATGGCCATAGTAAGTTATAATCCATAGACGGCCATAACAGTTCGGAGGCCGTTGATGGCCGTGGCCGTGCAGGGTCCAAATGATGATTGGTGTGGAGTGTGCATGTGACAGGCAGGAAGGATTATGGGAAGTGTAGTCCAGACAGAAATCGTGACAGTGGGTTTTGGAACAAAGTTATCATCTCTTATATCAAATGAAAGTTTCTCTTGTCAATAGCAGTAAAAAATCCATTAGACACTGACAAGAAAAGGTTACCTTGATCTAGCTCATGGAAGCAATCAATTGGCATTAACACAGCGATCAATGCCAATGCAAACAAAGCCATTGTCATCGATTAAAAAAGAAAGATCAAATTATGACAAATTTTGATTTAATCACTATTCAAACAGCTCATTCAAACAGCTCAAACCTGGCTAATGCATGCCATTATTTGAATGCAATCCGATGCAGTAAAGTAAGTAAGTGCTGGTGTTATTGATGTAGTCACACAGACACTATCTTGACTCAATCCCCTTGAGACGCCAGATAACAATGTTCCCAGTGGTCTTGCAGTATTTGCAGTGTCTGTCTGCAGTGTCCTGCATGTAGTTACCCTCGTCCTGTTTTACAGCAGTTTTATAAATGAGCAGCACCTCCTACCTGGTCAAAAGCGGTTTGTTTTTGTGAGTATATTACAAGAGCACTATCTAGAGGAAACAGATCTTTTAGGTCTATATTAGTTTCAGCCTCAGACAACCTCACTAATTGACTTGGTGGACGTATATCAACCATTCTGACCAATTTCCGATAACTGATCTGATGATATGGGTGATTAAATGTAGCAGTCCATAACCAGTGACTGCTATACCTATCGAAGCTGGGCAGAGTAGCTGAAAAGCTTTTAGTTGTACGTGGTTGTAGAGGTCTTGGTCTTTTGATGTCATTGAGAGGTTGTGTAATTTCAGAGAAGGATTCTATGCTAGATGTCTCACACAAGCCAGAAAAGAGTAAGTTGCTGAGTAACTTTTCTGATAGCTTTCATGCAGTCTTCAGAAATTTTCCTGTGTTGTGTAAATTTTGGTCCCAAGTAGACAGCCTTCACCTGTTTACAGCCATGGTGTTATAATGAGAGGTTATCTGTTGCCGATTGATTGATTGATTGATTGATTGGTTGGTTGATTGATTGATTGATTGATTGACTGACTGATTGATAATTCACAAATTTATAAATAAACTTACAAATAAATTAGTGCTGTCAAATCGATTAATCAAGATTAATCGCGTTTTACATAAAAGTTTGTGTCTATATGTATGTGTATGTATATGTATATATATATACACACACATACATACACAAACACACACACACACATACATATACACACACATACACTACATTGCCAAAAGTATTGGGACACCCCTCCAAATCATTGAATTCAGGTGTTCCAATCACTTCCATGGCCACAGGTGTATAAAATCAAGCACCTCGGCATGCAGACTGCTTCTACAAACATTTGTGAAAGAATGGGTCGCTCTCAGGAGCTCAGTGAATTCAAGCGTGGTACCGTGATAGGTTGCCACCTGTGCAATAAGTCCATTCGTGAAATTTCCTCACTACTAAATATTCCACGGTCAACTGTTAGTGGTATCATAAAGTGGAAGCAATTGGGAACAACAGCAACTCAGCCACGAAGTGGTAGGCCACGTAAAATCACAGAGCGGGGTCAGCGCATGCTGAGGCGCACAGTGCGCAGAAGTCGCCAACTTTCTGTCAATAGCTACAGACCTCCAAACTTCGTGTGGCCTTCAGATTAGCTCAAGAACAGTGCGTAGAGAGCTTCATGGAATGGGTTTCCATGGCCGAGCAGCTGCATCCAAGCCTTACATCACCAAAGCGTCGGATGCAGTGGTGTAAAGTATGCCGGCACTGGACTCTAGAGCAGTGGAGACGTGTTCTCTGGAGTGACAAATCACGCTTCTCTGTCTGGCAATCCGATGGACGAGTCTGGGTTTGGCGGATGCCAGGAGAACGGTACTTGCCTGACTGCATTGTGCCAAGTGTAAAGTTTGGTGGAGGGGGGATTATGGTGTGGGGTTGTTTTTCAGAGGTTGGGCTTGGCCCCTTAGTTCCAGTGAAAGGAACTCTTAATGCTTCAGCATACCAAGACATTTTGGACAATTTCATGCTCCCAACAGTTTGGGGATGGCCCCTTCCTGTTCCAACATGACTGCGCACCAGTGCACAAAGCAAGGTCCATAAAGACATGGATGAGTGAGTTTGGTGTGGAGGAACTTGACTGGCCTGCACAGAGTCCTGACTTCAACCCGATAGAACACCTTTGGGATGAAGCCAGGCCTTCTCGCCAACATCAGTGCCTGACTTAACAAATGCGCTTCTAGAAGAATGGTCAAAAATTCCCATAAACACACTCCTAAACCTTGTGGAAAGCCTTCCCAGAAGATTTGAAGCTGTTATAGCTGCAAAGGGTGGGACAACTCCATATTAAACACTACGGATTAAGAATGGGATGTCATTAAAGTTCATGTGCACGTAAAGGCAGGCGTCCCAAAACTTTTGGCAATATAGTGTATATTATATATTTACACACTTTTATGTTAGATGCGATTAATCAATTTGACAGCACTAAAATAAATAAATCACTATTGAAATTGACAAATAGATGTATTTAAAATGGTTTATTTGATTCTAAACATGTAGTTAAATGTAAAAATAAAATAAAAAATAAATCATTTTTAAATACATTTAATAGCATTTTACAAAGAATTTACAAATTGCTTTTTTTAATCCATTTGATAATCGAGTTCAACTGTTCACACATGGATTGACAAATTGATAAAGAAAAGAATTTGGCAAATATATTAAAAAGAGAAATTGGTCAATTCTTTAAAAAATTCTATTTAATCATTGCATTTGCATAACATTTGACAAACATTCCAAAAATTAATAAAATAATCAGCTTTAGTCATTTTATTTTCACCCAGGTGAAAAAGTACTTTTCCATAATGTACTTAAAGTGCTCTATTTTTGCGCACTAATTTTGTACTTAATATACTAAAAATGTGTAACAAGTGTACTCAACTCAAAAGTGTACTCAACTCAAAAGTGTACTCAACTCTGATATTTTGAGACACCTACACTAAATAGTAAACCTAAATAATATATATATATATATATATATATATATATATACTGTATATATATATATATATATATATATATATATATATATATACACACTATATGGGTGCAGGTGTACTACAAGTGGTAATACAGAGATAATGTGAGACATATTCATGGTGTCTCAAAATAGCACAGTTGAGTACACTTAGATGTTCTTAAAATTATCTTAAGAAGTACTAAAGAACAATTTTTAGTATATTAAGTACAAAATTAGTGCGTGAAAATAGAGCACTTTAAGTACATTATGGAAGTGTACTTTTTTTTCACCTGTGCACTTTTAGTCCACTATAAACCAAACCCCTTGTTTTCATATACAGTCAAACCAAAAATTATTCAGACATTTTTGATATTTTTGATATATTTTTACTAGTGGGTGCAGGACACTATAGTTCATTTCTGTAAGTGAGGATAGCAAAATAAAGTAAACTGTGACATATTATACCCAAAAATTCTTCATACAGTGGACTACCAGTAAAATTTATAAAAATTTGGAACCAAAAATTATTCAGACACTTTGACCTGACCATGTTTTGCTTAAGTGTTATCTGACATAAGATTCATTTTTTCTGACACAGTTTAACTCTGAGATCTTGTCATATTTTATTACCATTTTTTAAACTATAGTGAATAAACTGTATTAATGAATGAAATGTTCAAGGTGTCTGAATAAATTTTGGTTTGACTGTATATATTCACTGACCTAAAAAGTCTAACAGTGGAAAGTTGACAGGAAAATAGGCTGGACTCACGTCAAGCTTGCTTTATTTTCTTTACTGAGACTTCAGAAAGCATGAATTATGTTTCTATACGTTTTGAAATAAACGTTAAAAAAAGATTTTACCCCATACTAAAATCCAGCAGGGTGGTGGAATTATGATTCCTGCCTTCACAGTTCATTCAGTCTTTAAAGCTCAGAGCACAACATCAAAACATTACAGCATCATTACCATCATTAAACACAATACAGCATCCGTCTTGATCTTCTGTACTGTAGAAATGATTAACGGAGCATTTATGAGGTCAGTTGGATTTCTGAGCAGTAAATAACTTACTGAGATTAATTGCTGCTCGGTTTGGCTCACTACCAAGGGCACTATGGAGAACACGATTTCCCTTCAGGGTGTCACAGCTCTTGAATGTGTGTGTGGCTCTCAGCCAGAGGCAATGACTTTTGTCTGCAAGGAGATGCCTGTCAGACAATATTTTACCGCATGATCCATAGGGTTATTTACTTGAGAAGCCAAAAATAAGCCATAATGCAGAATATAACACCCAACTAATCCACAGCACATTTTTAAGGTTTTAACAAGTTCCTCAGGGTTAAACATGCCTTTATCACAGTTCAACACATTTATACTTATTATATATACAGCTAATAGGTTATTTTATTGTTTGTATTGCTGATACACATAGTAAAAAATGAAAAAGTCTGTCTTTATTTACCCTCGTGCCATTCTAAATCCCTGTGCTGTTATTTTTCATGTGGAAAACAAAAATCACCCAAAGCTATCGAATGGCTTCAGAAGATTAGTACACAAATTATATGGACTATAGTTTTTTTTTTTAACAGCTTGACAGCCTGTGGTCATGTTGCAATCCCCCAAGGGGAAAAGATTATTACATGGGAATGACAAAAAAAGAAAACATTAAAATAAATATGCATCATGTCTATATTTAGTCTCTTGATTGCCATTTTTACGATATCATACATATTACTGATGGCAATTGAATTGTTCATTCTATCAAATAGGTAGTGGGAATGGGTTGTTACTGTAGTCATCCCTCTGGAATGGAGTGATAGCATTATAAGATTCAAAACAGGTGCACCAATTATTTCCCAGATTAGCAGACCCAAACACATTAACACCTTCATCAGATTCCTGTTCAGACAGGAGCCTGAAACTGTCCATCATTTAGTAACCTTGATTCTATCTGCTTGACTGTCTTCCTCTTATCTGCCAGGCTGAAGCAAAGCAGGCAAAGATAAGGCTCGGACTACAAGGACAACTTAACCCCGCTCCCACATCTGAGACTGAGCAACTCTGGCCGACTGACAGGCAGCGCATTCATCCATCCCAGAGATCAACAGAGCAGATAAACACAAGAGGGCATTGAAATCAGTCAGAGAGGGAGATTTAAAAGAAGGTTGGACAAGACTCTTGGCAGCACTTATTTGCTGTGTTTTCAGATTAATTCACAATATTCTTCAAAAGCACATCTGACACTATGGGCCCTATTTTAACGATCTGAGCGCATGGTCTGAAGCACATGGCGCAGGTGCACTTAGAGCGTGTCCGAATCCACTTTTGCTAGTTTAACGATGGAAAAAATGGTCGGCGCACCAGGCGCATGGTTCAAAAGGGTTGTACCTATTCTCTTATGAGTTATGTGTGTGTTTTGTATCAGAGTATCATCTCCCATTCCCTTTAAAAGCCAGGTGTGCTCGCACCATGGCGGATTCGGTATTTACATGGCGTATGTTGTAAATGCCCATTTTTGAGTGGAAGCAAAGATTATAGTTATAGAAAGACGGTTCACTCCTATTAGTTACGAATGGGAGAAACTGCAACGCGCAATATGGTGGAATAGGTCCCACCTTATAAGTAAAAGAGCCAATCGCTGATTGTCGAAGTCATTGTTCCTATAGAAACCTGAGACTCATGCTTAGTACTGCACATGCGCATTGGCTCATTTATGGGGCAGTTCATGTCAGATTTTGTTGCTGATTTGAAATATGTTATTTAATGGTGAGTTCGCCGAGCAGTTTTTGAGGACTTGGTCTTGGATGCCCGAAATAGCTGCCCGAAGGCATTGCAAATATGGCCGCTGAGTGAACAGACTTTCCTTGAAAGGGACTTTGGTGGAAGGAAAAACATGCTGTTTTCGTGCATGGATCTTTAAATGCAAATGAGCTGCTGCTCCCCACCCCATTTTCCAGAAGAGGGTGGAGCCTGTACAACTCTTGCTTCAGATACTCTGCCAAAAACTAAAACATCTGTTTGGTTTTGATTATCATCTCTATCGTGGTCACGCTCACGTGACATTGCAGTTCTTCATCATCATGAAAGTTTATTATCTGCATGCGTTTTAAAGCCATATCAGTTTAAACTTCTGATATATGGTTTTCTGAGTGCACACATCCGAAGCACGCGCACAGAAAGCTGGCTGTCAGACGGCGCGTCCCGTGAGTATTAAACTAAGTTCTCTTTCACGTCTTATTGTGCTTAAGCTGTCAAATACACACAAGGTTATGTCAAAAACACACAAAGTTCACATAAACAGTCAGTAAGAAATCGCATGTGTATATTAGATCTGTGTATGTTTTAATAAGACAAGTTTCTTTTCTTGTCTACTTGAATGCTGCTTTTAGATCCTCTGGCGAGGAGATAAATATGGTGGACTGTGTATAGCTCACTCAGGGTGGGGTCTATGCTAATAGGGCAAAGTCTGTCAGCTGTCATGGGCGGGGCCTAAGCATTTGTGACGTCACAAATGCTAAAATCTGCAAACGGCTTGTTCTGAGACACTGCTTATGATTTATGGGTGAATTTTGCATAATAGGT
The DNA here is from genome assembly GCA_039654765.1 of Mylopharyngodon piceus. Classification (NCBI taxonomy): domain Eukaryota; kingdom Metazoa; phylum Chordata; class Actinopteri; order Cypriniformes; family Xenocyprididae; genus Mylopharyngodon; species Mylopharyngodon piceus. The sequence continues at coordinate 3,695,072 of CM077443.1, read as the reverse complement.
CCCCTTTAACAACAAATCTGCCATGGAATTACAGCTTTGATCCTATATTAGGGTAGTAGAAAGTTGACAACCTGAGTCTAACTCGAAAGCTGTTGGTTTTTTGACTGCAGTATTAAAAGTTTTATATCCAAGCATTGCAATATATGGAGGTTAAATCAAAGTCAAAGATACTCACACAACCTCCAAAGCCTTTGAAATCAGCCGTATTCCTCTTTTCATGTATTCTGTACAGACATAACCAAGGTTTGGTAATGCTCATGAAGGCATTTCCCCCTGTAAACTATCTGCAACCTCCCCAGGGACCTTCGTAGGCTCAAGAGGAAGCTACCTGCAATTTGCTCATCCAGCCTGAAACATGGCCAGCTGTATTTCTGTGGACGCTTGACCTGAGCCTGGTATCGCTTCAAATCAAACCCAAGATCTTGGATATGGAACATTGTGTTTTTTCCAGCTCTGTTCTCCCTGAAGGCTTAGAACGGGTCTGACTCTGAAAACTTTGTGGGGTCAAAAAAAGCGCTGGCAGGCAGGTCAGTTCAATATGTTAGATAGAGAAACAGCAAGATCACAGTTCTTATTAATCAATGAATTTATGAGATATCACCATCTGAGAAACCAGAACCTGGAGAAAGAAGCGGGAGGGGAGGATGCTGGTGCTGGCAGAAAGAAAGCTGGCATCTCATTTGTCTGTGGCAGAATCTTCAGATTGCACCAGTCCTGTGACACCTGGGTACCCTTCACACACAGTTACTCTACTACTTCAGTTCGCACACACACATTTTCCATAAAAATTGCTTCTATCAAAAGTGAATCTGTGGTTAAGTTGTGTTTCCTTTTATTTCAGACTGCAGATTTGTCCTGCAACACATTAAACATATAAGGCCCTGTTTACACCTGGCATTAAGATGCGTTTTTGCCGATCGGATCACAATCGGACGACGGTAAATACAGATGTAAATGGGGTCTAGAACATTTTGAGCTTGTCCACTTTTGACCACTTCCAGAGGTAGTCGAAAACACGTTAGACCAGATTGCTTTCATAGTCTAAACGCTCATGTGGTCGAATGTGTTCAGTCACAAAAGACCACCTACTCTCCGCCTACTGACCAAATGCATAAACATTTTGGGAAGCGCACTAGCCAGACGGGATTTAAACTTTGTCGGCTGAAGACCCAAGTTTGGTTTGAAGACAAAAAATGTACCAAGCACAATGTTCTCTCACCATTCCTGATTTCTAACACACACTCACAGCGTCTGTCAGAGTAGAAAATATAGCTGCTGCTCTCTGTTTTTTTCAGTCGTCTCCGGTCGCATTCTTATGTAAATTGTGCGAGCTTACTTCGTCCATTAGATCGAAAAATCTGAAAAAACCCATTCATTTACCCATCCATAGACCCTCTCCTTGAAGAAATCAGGACAGAAGTGGTTGAAAGTGAGCAAAATAGACGGATTAAAACATCAGATGTCCCTCGTCTACTTGTGATCCGATCGACCAAAACACATATTAATACCAGGTGTAAACAGCGCCTAAGATAGCAGTTCATGCTGCAGTGCATCATTGGTAAACTTCTTGTCTTTTATCACATTTTTTTGTTCATAAATGTCTTTACTTCATTACTCAATCCTTTTAGTTTTAGCATTTTAAATTTGGTAATACTTTATTTCGATAGTCCGTAACCTCAAGAGGTGTGCTAGTGGCCGCGGTCTTTAGCGTCCTTGTTAATGTGCCCACCTCCCATGCTGGAAACACCGGTTCGAATCTGATATTCTAATATTCGTCATCCATTTTTGGGTGGAACACCTCATTATACTTCTTGACGTGATGATTTCCAGTCCTCTTGGGAAGTGTCTACTTAAGTCATAATTAAGATCATTTTAAGAAGTCATTTTGGTTGTGAAATAAGATGCACTTATTTTTGTCTTTTCACCTACCGACTAAGACAACAACAAAATGAAGGACAAATTAAGCACATTTGCTTTATCAATGTTTCAACTTTAGGTTGCTTTTTTTTTCACACAAGCCTGCCAACTCATACGCCAGCTAAATGAAAATTATTGTCTGGAAGCTTTATTGCTATTCTTTATGAACAGTAGTCAGAATGCATTCAAGCTAAATTGTGCAGTCAACATTCTCAATAATGACTAATACCAATTAACTCTGCAGTGATTTTTCTTTAATTGTCAAGCCCCCAATTCAGAAAGTCTGGGCTCAATAAGACTGCCGTGCTTTCCACTGGTAATTTTGACATTGTTGTGCATTCATCTCCTAAATGTGATCATTCTGACATAACTTGAATGCAGTAGTTTGGGGAGGGGAAAGGGAATCTTGGATGTGTTTCTTTCTACTTACCATAAATCTTTCATTCATAGCTCATCATCTCCCACACCGTCTCCCTCCCATCTGTTGGTGAATAACTATAAATCACATCCACAACTGCTTGACTGCAGTGACTGCGTTTTACCTTCATTTAATGTACATCTCTGTCCCACTGCCATATCTCAGCTCCTGATAGATTAGCACCATTCACAACAGTCTTTTGCTCCAGATGTCGCTCTCTCCCTCTATCAGTTGGGTGTATTGAAAGCGGTCCTGACAGCCACCTGTGCACTTTGTAAATGTGGTTTTGGAGTAATTTTTAGTGATGTGTGCAGTTATTTGTATTAAAGTCCCCCTGTAGTTAACAATTTTATCCCTTAATAAACTCATCTTTGATCACCAAAATTACATATTTAAACGGTTTTTCCTGTGGAAAAAAAATTCTTAATGCCTTAAAGGGGACCTATTATGCAAAATTCACTTTTGCATGGTGTTTGGACATAAATGTGTGTTGGCAGTGTGTGTACACAACCACCCTATAATGATACAAATCCAACCACTCCTTTTTTTTTAATCCCCATAAATAATAAGCAGTGTCTCAGAACAAGCCGTTTCCAGATCTCTGGCAGTGTGACGTCACATTAGCCACAGGCCCCGCCCACGAATGTTGACAGACACTGCCGTTTCAACATAGAAACGCCCTGAGCGAGTTCACAGCGAGTTTACACAGTCCGCCATTGCTGCACTGACGAGAACGTCTCCCAAGCGTTTTAGGTGTACTGTAGCTGGATGGATTAATCCACATAGCTCTCTCAATTTACTCCCGAAATCTGAGCCGCTGAAGACGAGGTGGATTCATTTTGTTTTCGAAGAAAATGCTCCCTCAACTCTACCGAAATTTATGTCTGCGCGAATCATTTCACACCGGACTGCTTTGTGAAGGAATGTCAATAGACAGGGACAATACAAAACAGAGGTTGTGCTAAAAAGTTGTTACTCAAGGATAGATCAGTAAACTGTTCGTGATCCAGCTTACAGTCCCCAGAGTGATACTGGATACGGCAGTAATGAAGGTGAAAGCACTTTATTACAGTTCATCGGAGTTGATTTACGGATATAAAGTTTACCAGTTTATTAAGCACCACCTGAAAAGGCATAAGGTCTTTATATAATTGTTTACTGTTAGTTGTAACGAGTGTTTCTCCGCCCTCATAGGCCGAGCGCAGCAGCTCATTTGCATTTAAAGGGCACACACTGAAACAGCGCGTTTTTGCTCAACCCCAAAAAGTGGCAATTTTAAAATGCTATAAAAAATTATCTGTGGGGTATTTTGAGCTAAAACTTCACATACACACTCTGGGGACATCGGAGATTTATTTTACATCGTGTAAAAGGGGGCATAATAGGTCCCCTTTAAAATAGCTTGAATGTAACTCTACACCCTTGCCTTATTTAATATACACGGACCTATGAATATGATAATTAGCCCCACCTCCACTCACTCGCACGAGCTCAGACGAGATCCACTCGGTCAACTTACTAAGGTAAACGCTGCACAATGGTATCGCTTTTTACAACGTTGGACACATAAGGCTTAGTGTTTTGCTTGACTATGTTATTAAACAGCTAATAATGTGTTGCTAATGTTACACAAACCATATTCACATTTACGAGTCAGCTGCCTTCTAACAATCAGTATCCTTAAAAACGCTTTGAACAACTCAGAACGTCAGTGGAGAAAGGCATATAGTTCATCATAACATCGTAATATGCATCATACACCCACTATATTGCTAAATCTACCCGTTTTTTCATATCAACAGAAAAATATATCGGCATGACCACCTTTTGAGACTCCCTTGCGCGGTCAGTTAATGATATGCTAAAGCCCGCCGGCACATTGACGTGATTGGTTACAAGGTAGTTTGTGACATCAGAAACACCAGCGATTTCAAACCGCGAGTTTGAGACTGTCTTTGGTTTTAAAAATACTCAGCAATGGTGTTGACTTATGAATTTGCACATGGTTTGTTTTAAAGCATGTTAAAAACACCAAATAAACATATGAACAACATTAAAAACTTGATTTTCACCACAGGGGGACTTTAAATTATCAATATTAATATAGGCCTATTATTAAATAATATGAAATTAAATAAATCTCAGCAGTCAATAAATCACAGCACAAAAATATTATGGCCTGCACAAACCATTGGTGAATTCAGAACTGCATACTATTATACTACTACAACTATTTCTGTCATAGAAAGATATTGTAAAAGTGGCAAGAGTAGTATACTATTATGCAGTTTTATATTGTATATATATATATATATATATATATATATATATATATAGTAATATTGACTTACAATATTAAAATATAGGAATTAAATTTTAAAACCAAAATATATCCATATTATTTAATTAAATAATAAATGTGCTAATTATTTTTTATTAAATTATTATTAATAATGTATTATTAAATAAAACAAATTAGTAATAATTAAAATAATTTCAATCTCAGCTGTCAATAATTCATAGCAAAATAAAACCAAACCAAAACAAACAACAACAACAAAAAACGTGAAAAAAATGTGGCTGGCACATTTTTTTTAAAAACAATTTTACCATGCTTTAATAAGTTATTTTTTGCTGCGTTTCAAATGTAATATTGACTTTTAATATTAAAATATGTTAGTCCATAATAAAAATATAAATTAAAACATTTCCTTACATAAAGCACTGAAATGTATTTATTTTATGTAATTATCAATAATTTTGCTAGTTATTTTTATTAAATGATTATTACTAATATATTATTAAATAAAACAAATAAATTCATAATGATTAAGTTAAAATAATTTCAATCTCAGCGGTCAAAAATTCACAGAAAAAAGAAGAAAAAATCATCGTGGTCAGCACAAAACGTGTTTATCCTTGTTGCGGTCAGACCCATATATTTAACGTTGTCTTGGTGCTGTTGTCTTTTACCTTTTGTTTTCATGGTTTTTCAGGATGAGGGTTTATGTTGCATTAGTCCATCTAAAATATGGCAGTGTTTTATTGGATCACAGCATTTGACATCAAGTCAAAGTCAGTTGGAATATGCAATGACTTCTATGGTTGTCATTTGTGTTCGTACCCATATATTTCTTTGTATAAATCATGAACAATTTCATGATTGCAGAATTTCAGGTTGCAGAAACAGAGAGGGTGGAAAATTTGCTGTTTTTGGTGGAATTCAGGGGGAAAGAATAAATTGCTGCAGTATAGAATCTGATTCCTTTAATGCACTTGCAGTTTTATTTAATGTTTTTACTGACAAATAACTCTCATTTGAGCATATAATCTGGGCCAACATAAATCATATGTTTAATATCCTTCAGCTTGTTCTTTCTAACAAGAAAACGAAACATTATAATTCACGCTTGAGTTTGAGAACTCTTTATAATGATGTCAATCTGCACAGACAATGATTTTATGATTAGTTTTCCACTTAAGTGCTTCACACTTCAGGCAAATTTAAAATGGAAGTCTTCATCTCAAAGTAATTCAAAAGTGGGTGTGCATGTAAATGTAAATGTGTATGCACTTTTCAAAATGTGATTGTGTGTGCGTATGTGTGCAGACAAATGTATTGTTGTACAAACCCACAACCAGCAGAGAACAGGGTGTGTTTAGGTCTATTTCCATGCAGCCACAGGCTGAGGCATAACAACTGTGCTCTTTCACCGATGCACGTCTTTCCTCTCTCTTTTCATGCTTCGCTGAGCTTAATTCAACCCAAACTGCACCCAAAAGCACAGCCACATCCTTTCGAGGGTGTTCCAGTGTGATGGGCAGCTGATTGAAGAGCAAACCGAGTGGTGTATATACATGCATTATTCTCTGTAAACATCCCACTGCACTTCTGCAAAGGTGTGGAGGAGAGATGTTCAGCAATAGCAAAATACTAGCTCTGATTAGATCATTCTGACAAAATTCTGATGTATGTATGCATATATATATTTCTGTCAGGACCACTATTGTCAAAGATGATATATAATTACATATATGCCGATCAGGCATAACATTGAGCACCTTCCTAACATTGTGTTGGTCCCCCTTTTGCTGCCAAATCAGCCCTGGCCCATCGAGGCATGGACTCCACTAGACCCCTGAAGGTGTGCTGTGGTATCTGGCACCAAGATGTTAGCAGCAGATCCTTTAAGTCCTGTAAGTTGCGAGGTGGGGCCTCCATGGATCGGACTTGTTTGTTCAGCACATCCCACAGATGCTCGATTGGATTGAGATCTGGGGAATTTGGAGGCCAAGTCAACACCTCAAACTCGTTGTTGTGCTCCTCAATCCATTCCTGAACCATTTTTTGCGCATTATCCTGCAGAAAGAGGCCACAGCCATCAGGGAATACCGTTTCCATGAAAGGGTGTACGTGGTCTGCAACAATGCTTAGGTAGGTGGTATGTGTCAAAGTAGCATCCACATGGATGGCAGGACCCAAGATTTCCCAGCAGAACATGGCCCAAAGCATCACACTGCCTCCACCGGCTTGCCTTCTTCCCATAGTCTATCCTGGTGCCATGTATTCCCCAGGTGACACACATACACCTGGCCATCCACGTGATGTAAAAGAAAACATGATTCATCAGACCAGGCCACCTTCTTCCATTGCCCCGTGGTCCAGTTCTGATGCTCACGTGCCCACTGTTGGCGCTTTTGGCGGTGGACAGGGGTCAGCATGGGCACCCTGACTGGTCTGCGGATATGCAGCCCCATACGCAACAAACTGTGATGCACTGTGTATTCTGACACCTGTCTATCAGAACCAGCATTAACTTCTTGAGCAATTTGAGCTACAGTAGCTCGTCTGTTGGATCTGACCACACGGGCCAGCCTTCGCTCCCCACTTGCATCAGTGAGCCTTGACCCTGTCGCCGGTTCACCACTGTTCCTTTCTTGGACCACTTTTGATAGATACTGACCACTGCAGACCGGGAACACCCCACAAGAGCTGCAGTTTTGGAGATGCTCTGCCCCAGTCGTCCAGCCATCACAATTTGGCCCTTGTCAAACTCGCTATAATCCTTACGCTTGCCCATTTTTCCTGCTTCTAACACATCAACTTTGAGGACAAAATGTTCACTTGCTGCCTAATATATCCCACTCTCTAACAGGTGCCGTGATGAAGAGATAATCAGTGTTATTCACTTCACCTGTCAGTGCTCATAATGTTATGCCTGATCAGTGTATAATTATATTAGAAATTATATCATATATAATAATATTATATAATCCTAGGACAAATGGAAGATTTGGAATTTTTTTTTTTTTTTTTTTTGATCATTTTCACATAATACATTTTGAAATGGTTATATACAATGTGTAGATTGTAAAACTCCTGGTAGAGTTTGGTTTGTGTTGTCGACAGAAGATGCTGTTTTCTGTGCTGGGAAAGCAAATCCACTTTGCACGCACTTCCAAAAGAACGCTCACGCTCGAATTGATACGGTAAAATTAACATCATCGCAACTGTTTGCATCACTGAGTATCAAGTGCTGAGGAAGCCTCCAGAGTTAAAATTCAGATATGGTAATGGCCGTTTTGTTTCCGACACGCGCTGTAAGTTGTAGACCAATCACAACAGACTAAGCCATCTTAGTTTAGAGAGAATGAATCCTTTATTGAACGGTTTCAGACACTGGAATGTCAGGCAATGTATACTGAGAAAATGAAAGTGTTTTTGACCTTGAACACATGTAAACCTATTGAAGGAGACCTTCAAAACAAATTTGAGAACCTTTAAAATAGCAAAATAGGTGCACTTTGTTATTGAAAGTCAGCTGGGGTGGAGTAAAACACAAAAATCTTTACATAAAAGACATGTGAAAAGCAGCAAATGATGAGTAAATGATTAAGGTATGGTAATGAGCTTCCAGTATTGCAGTGTCAAATTGGGATCATGCGCACAGGAATGACCGGAGAGGAAAACACCAGTTTCTCTCCAGCTGGCTGCATCACAGATCATTAGTTGAGGTCAGGGCCCAAAGGGCTTGATCTGCAAACAGAAACATCGATTAGACAAACATCGGCAAGTCTCACTCTCATCACATCCACTGAACATGAGTAAGATGGCTAATTATACACATGTATTTAAGCACCAGTTAGTATAGGGAACACATATAAACGATTAACTACGACTTTTCCCTCAATAAACTCCTAATTTACTGTTTGTTAATAGTTAGTAAGGTCATGCAGAATAAATAGCCAACATTCTATTAATATGCATGCTAATAAGCAACTAGTTAAAAGACCCTAAAATAAAGTGTTACCTGCTTTTTTAATTCAGTATGTCACCAGAAAGTTACAAAACTTTTAACTACATGCACTTTTTATTAAAACAACAGGTATCAAAAAAATAAATAAATATTGAATGTACAAAAAACATAACTTTTTTTTTTTATTACAACATATTTTACATTGTTGCAGCCCCTCTCTTCCCAGTCTGTCAGTTTAGTTTAGCTCTGTTTAGTTCTGGTCTCTATGAAGCCCCTCCTTCCAAAAATTGCAATGTGCTCTGATTGGTCAACTTCTTCAAGCGTGTTTCGATAATGTCATGCCATAACCGCAAGATTCAGCTTCTCAGGGTAGTAACTAACAATTGTGTCATTTTTGCCTTATCAATTTCGAACCCAGAGTCAGATAATGAAAATGTAGAATTACAATCAGATCGACCAGAACCACCTTTGAACAGGATGTTTCACAGTGGTACATTTTTATTTTGTAATTCTCACACTTCAGCTTCTCTTGGACATGGCGACAACACACTACTAACGCAATTCAACGAGGCCTCGCCCCTTTTTCATATGCTTTGGGCGGGAATTATTTAAATGAGGAATATTGTGACGTACGTTCCTGGAAGAAAACTCAAGACTACAATCTATAGTAGTCGAATAACTAATCTATATAGAGAATAACTCCCTTTGGAGTGACTTTATGCCTCGTAACTTTGCAGACCTTTATCATGCTTAAACAGCAACATTACACAGTAAAGAAAGTTGAAAATGTAAAAAAGCATGACAGGTCCTCTTTAACTGTACTTTGATGGTTTACTCAGAAGACCATATTAGGAGAACTTGACGATTCTTAATTCATTTTGGGGGGAGAATGTTTGAGTAAATTCAGATTATTATTGTTTACAGTGTTGTTTTTAACTCTGCTGATGAGTTCCATCCAAACCAAACTATCCTTATAGAACTGGAGAGATCCATTTCCAGACTTCCAATTACAGAGCACTTCTTTCCCTGATAAATCTTGCCTATGTAGAGCTTGTGTACCATATATGTGTCACAGACACGCCAGGCTCCACCATCAGCCAATCACAGCGCACTCCCTCACCAGAGTACTAAACACACACACCTGTTCCCCATCAGCACCTCATCACTACAGACTTAAAAGCACACCACTCACCTCAGTCAGTTGTCCGGTCTCGTTCTAACGAAGGACTCTTCATGTTGATCTCCAAGACTTCTGAAATACTTACCTGTTCTACTTCAGCGTGTTTTCCCAGTCTCCGTGCTTCTTCGTCTGTGTGTGAGTGTACCCACCTTCATCGTGTGTCCATCCTGTCACCGACCATCATCCCAGCCACGATCTGCAAACCTGTAAGACAAGGACTGTATCAGTGTTCAGTTATCACTCCATTAAGTCTCCATCTACCATCTACTTACCTGCATTACTGTGTTTACCGTGCTGTTCTCCAATAAAACCACCATCTGCTTGCATATCTGTGTCTCCTGCCCTTCTGTCCGTAACAATATGAATCTTGACCAGAAGATACTATGTGTTTTTTCTAGTTCCTGTAGTACATCTTGTCCTTATTACTCACCATCAGGAGCACCAGCACACATCCCTGCTCGTACAGACATTGTTCAGATGTGAGTGTCTGAATGTGGCACAATAGAAGTCTATCATACTCAGTCATTGGCAGAGTAATGTGATATTAGATGGCATTGTGTCCTCATGATTGAATGGTCTGGCTATATCCTAAAAAACCCTCGTGGCTACTAAACCTGAGACTGTATAACCAGCACTGTCCCATAGAAAAGGATGGATGGATGCCATAAGCTAAGTTTTAAAGTAGTGTTTCCCAGTCATTCTTTTGTATCCGCATGTAACCCCATCAATAATGCTCATTGACACCATCCTGCAATTTTTTTCCTTTTGACTCATTTAGCAATATTATTAATATTATTAAAGCAGGTGTTATTACATTTAGACTAAAAAACAGTGGCTGGAAAAGTATCTTTCTCTCTCTTTAATGAGACACCTGAGTTTGTTTGTCTGTCACAAGTCTTGACAGTTCTGGGCGCAATCATAGAGAAACTTTCTCTGAGAAAGACCTGTGAATTTATTTATAAATGAAATCCAGATGGGACTTGGGTTAACAAAAGTAAAGTCATTTTCATTCTTTGTACAGTATGGTGGAATATAAATCCCACAGAAGCTTAACACGTATGAAATATGCCACGAGTGAATCAGTGATTTTAATGAGAAGTTACGACTTTAAGTTACAAAGACGTACAGGTTTAACTAAGCAAAAGCAAAATCTTTCCGAGAACCAGATGGTTGGGAATCACGGTTTGAAAGCAACATTGAAAAAATAGCTAGATGTTTTGCTTCTTAACTGGCTAATGTTAGAAAAGTTAATGTGTTTGACTGTAAGCTACACTTTATGAAAGAAAATAAAAGGAACATAAAAAGATTATTCATTTCATATGCAATATTTTTATATAGTTTTATTTGAAACTGAATAATCAACTTTTGTTCGATTTCTTTATTCCTCAAAAGATGCATTATTCACTTTTATGTATATCTGTCCTATTGGATTCAGAAATATACAATAGTTTCAATCTCATATTAGTTACTTTGTTATGACAGCACAGAAAAAAAAATCTGCAGATTAGCTACAGTAGCTGGGTGTCTTCTTTTCATATTATGAAAGAAATGACATGTATTTAGAGTATGAAAAACAGATGAGAGCTTCTGTATTATGCGCTGTTGTGCTCAAACAATCATCATATGTGGTGTCCTTGATGGTTTAACAACTATCTAATGAGCCCTTATGATCAACCCAGTAAACCCGAACATATTGTTTAGCTCGTGAATTGCATGTGTTTCTACTTGCTGCTGTTTTCTGTCCTCCATTCACAATATATCATGACATCATATTTCCTTTTAACCTTATTGGGTACTCTTTTGTTGTTATGCAGTAGAATTGGTCTTACAGATGTTTGATTTTTCCTTTATGTGTAGAATGAAAGCAAGCCTATTCATTCTCTGAACACATGAGGAAAATAGATTTGAGTCAATGCAAGTTGTTTTGAAAGGGGATAAACATGCAATTTTGTCCTGCATTTTGTATGAAAATATTCATGCTGAAAATATCATTTGTAATGATAAATACTAAATAAAGAATGCACAATAGAAGCATTTGCACTCGTAGTCTTTTGAACCTTACTGTATATAGTTTCTATTTTTAATCCTAGAATTTATAAAGAGGGTCAAATTGACCTGGCATGCTGTGATTTTTAAAAAATATTTTATCAATAAAAACTTATTGATAAAAATGTATTTGATATTCCATGAATTCTTTAAAAAAACTTGTTTCTGACCCTAATCAACAGTCATTTTCATATTTATTGATCATAGGATCAGAAAAATTACATTTTTGTATTACCCCAAGAATGCAATTTTTGTATACATAATATTTATTTTCCTAAAACTTTATGAATTACATTCAGTGTTTTTTATGAAATCAGTTCAATTTGCCTCAGACACCAACCCCGTGTCTGGAAACGCACATCTCCTTACTACTGTATGTAGTAGGTGAAAAGTAGTATGTGAAATGAGTAGTATGTCTGAATTCACAGTATTCATAAAACAATAAGCAAAAAAGTACCCGGATGACCTATACTACTTCTGCCATGATTCTGAATTTCACATCCTATGGACACTTTACTATCCATAGACCATGGGAGAAGAGTTGTGAATGGAAGGGAAATGACACAACTCTTTGTTATAGCTCACATTACAGTGCAAAAATGGAGGTGGATGTAGTACATTCAGATTGCATTTTATATTCATAGTACACACATTCATGCTTGATAATACTTAATATAAAGTTCTGCCATGAAACTCTAGATGGCACAGGCTGATAGGTCCTTAAAGGGTTAATTCACCAAAAAATGAAATTTCTGTCATTAATTACTCACCCTCATGTTGTGCCAAACCTGTAAGACCTTCATTCATCCTGGGAGCACAAATTAAGATATTTTTGAAATCCGAGGGTTTCTGAACCACACATAAGCAGCAACATCATTGCACCTTTTGAGGTCCAGAAAGGTTGTAAAGACATCGTTAAAATAGTCCATGTGACTACAGTGGTTCAACCTTAATGTTATGAAGTGACAAGAATACTTTTTGCATGCAAAAACACTCTGAGAGTTGTCATGACAGAAATTCATACTATACACATACTATTTTTTAATAGTCATGAAGTTTTCAAATGTAGAACCTACTCGGACAGTATGCGATTTCAGATGCAGTAGATGAGTAGAGAAAGGCCACATGCATTCCAGGGATAAAGATTTTTATAAATAAATAAAATAAATAAATAAATAAAAAGGTGGGTTTTTTTTTTTTCAGTTTACCACTTGCTTTTACATTTTCTACATAACAAAAATGAGAAAAGTCAGCTTCCAAATTTGATGTGTCATAAGCGCTTGCACTAAAACATCCAAAAACAGATTGAAGCGGGTGGATGGATGAAAGGCGAGATGCAGTAGGATGGAGAGAGAGTGAGGGTGTATGAGTGCATGACACAGCCATCCTGTCTTGTCCTTTTTTCTCCCACTTTGATGTGAAGGAGGCCTTTTTTTCCTTGCTCGATTAATATTCTGGAACAAGTGCAGCTTTCTGCTGCCGATGCCCAGGAGTGCAGATACACAGGTTATATTTACAAACACACAGATTGCTCTGTGTTTGACGCTCTCTTGATCTTTCTCTGCCCCTGTTGTATCTAAACAGTAGCGTTGCACTGCCATACTATTAACGCATCCTGGCTTTCCATCTGAGTCTTGTGAGCCAGCTGCCGTGCATAACGGTCATTCTGCTGTTCCCTGCTGGAAGGGCGAGATCCCCGGGGCAGATGCTTAATATATTTTTAAAAGCGCACAGCTTGTCTCCATCATTACGCAGCGAGAGCATGCAGGATAAAGAAGCACATGCAGTGGATGTGCAGTATGTAGCATCTCAACGGTGGGCTGACAGATGCAGAGGAAGGGCTGGAAATGGCCTGCAGGTGAGAGGAGAGCGGAGAGCAGACACTTACTGCATTCCAAATGTGGGAAGATGAGCATTAATGAGCTGTGGGAAGAGAGAGATTGATCTCTAGTATCAGAATCCCATTAGAGCTGCAAAGCCTTGAGTTCACTCTCAATTATTGGTCATTGGCTCGGTGACAGGTTTATGGCTTGATGGACTGTGCACAGATTTATGATGAGGATAAAACTCGGATTCATAGCCAGTTGTTGCTAATGAGAGCCCTGCAAAGCATGATAGTCACACTGATTATTTTGCTGCAAGTATTTATAGTTTCAGAAGCACTTTACAGAGCAGTAAAAGTTATTATTTAGAACTTAAATAGGCCTTTCTCTGCCGTCAACTACCAATTATGTTTAAATTTTGACTGATATGGGTAATCATATCTTAAGGAGGTAAAGTTTTGTGATCTGTAACAAGGTTTAAAGTTTAGAGAAGAAAGAGGAGGGAACTAGTGAACGTTCAAGCACTTTAATATCAAAATAAACAAACACAAGACAAAAAGCGGCAGCCCTTCTAGGATGACTGCCACATATAAACATAATAAAAACACAACATAAATAGTCCAGGCCTGGTCCTGTCTTGTCCCTCATGGTTGTCACTCCTCCTTTTATCCTTCCGGAGGTCCTCCGTGAGTAACTTTAAAGTGTAACCCCCGGCCTGGATGGGGGTATGTGGCAAGCAGGGTGCGGCCGAGAGCCGCGGGAACAGAGTGAGGCTGATGGCATGAGTGTTCATGTTAATCCCACGACTCATGGCCCCGCCCTGCTTGCTACATACCACAATCGCAGGCCGGGGGGTACATTGGCCGCAGCACCTGGGGGTAAGGACAGACGAGGCGAGAGAAAAGGAGATGGAAGCATGATGAGAGACAGAGACTAAAGAGGGGAGAGAGAAAAAAAAATCTTGGTCCGGTCCTCCACCAGCTGGGTGAACTCCTCCGTGATGCCTGGCGGTTGCTCTGGATAGCCCTCAGTGGACGGCTCTCTAACTCCTCTGCCGCCTTTTGGACGGCGACGCCTCCTCCGGGTTTGGGCAGTTGGCAGCGAGTCCCCCGTTCCCTGCTCACGAACGGTGAATGGTGGAGACTGCCATCCGGTCCTCTGCCAGCTGGGTGAACTCCTCCACAATGCCTGGTGGTGGCGGATATCCCTTGGTGGACGGCTCTCTAACTCCTCCGCTGCCTTTTGCCTGGTGGTGGCGGATATCCCTTGGTGGACGGCTCTCTAACTCCTCCGCTGCCTTTTGGACGGCGACGGCTCCTCCGGGTTTGGGCAGTTGGCAGCGAGTCCCCATTCCCTGCTCCTCCCCTACGGCGAACGATGGCGACTCCTCTGCTCTCTCTTGAATGGCAGCCACCCCTCCAGAATCCAGGCGGCTGGCAGCGAGTTTGTCCATCCTCCCAGCAAGTCACTCCAGCCCACCTACTTGAGCATCCATGGCAATCGTCTGCTCAGTTTGATGGCACTGTGGATTTCCCACAGCGGTGAGGGCTCTTTGACGGCACATTCCTCCTTCCTTCCGGGATTCGGCACCAATGTGACAAGGTTTAATGTTCAGGGAAGAAAGAGTCTGTTTGAACCAGTGAACATTCAAACCCCCTCACGGACGACTGCCGCGTATAAACATATAAAAACACAACATAAATGTCCCAGGTCTGGTTCTTTCTTGTCGCTCCTCCTTTTATGCTCCCAGAGCTCCTCCATGAGAAACTCAAGGCCGGTGCTGCACGCAGGTGACACTCATTAACACTCGTTCCGTTCCCACGGCTCTCGGCCTCGTCCTGCTTGCCACATGATCATTCATTATTAGTGATGCTTGCTTAATGCTCTGCCATGGCTCTAGTTGATTTGAAGGAGAAAATAACAAGGGCTAAATAACAATAAGGGCTGCGTCCAAAATCGCATTATCTCTTGAGTAGGTAGGCCTGCTTATTTTGAATAAGTTCTTACTTTGTGAGCGCTAAAAAAGTATGTTCTATAGGATCTAGTATAAATGAAATTCGGACATACTCACCATGTTGTCATTATTATGACCTACCAGCGTCAGTTGCGTTGCTTCACTGCCATTCACAAATCCTCTCCCGTGGCCTTATGGGATAGAAAAGTGTACGTCGTATGCACACTTCAGAATCTCGCCGGAAGTAGTAGGTCATCCAGATAGGATACTTTTTGCCTACTCTTTTATGAGTACTGTGAATTCGGACATACTACTTTTGTCACATTTTTCACCTAGGGAAGAATGCGATTTCGGACGCATTCACAGTTTACATTAATGTCCAGTATAGTGGCTCTTGTGGCAATGCTGAGAATGCACCGCAATGTTTAAATAGTATCTTTATCGCACTACAGCTAATATCACAAAATCTAGTTAGTATCTTTTAAAAAAGAAAAGGCATTTTATATACAATACAGTTCAAAGTTTTGTGGTCGGTAATATTGTTTTCAATGTTTTTGAAAGAAATCTCTTATGTTCATTAAGGCTTAATTTCTTTGATCAAAAATACAGAAAAATAAATATATTTTTAAAATATTAAAATAACTGTTTTCTATTTGAATATATTTTAAAATGTAATTTATTCCTGGGATGCAAAGCTGAATTTTCAGCATCATTACTAAAGTCTTCGGTGTCAAATGGTCCTTAAAAAATAATTATTATATGCGGTCACACTTTAGATTAGGGTCCAGTTCTCACTATTAACTAACTATTAACTACGACTTTTGCCTCAATAAGCTCCAAATTACTGCTTATTAATAGTTAGTAAGGTAGTTGTTAAGTTTAGGTATTGGATTAAGGGATGTAGAATAAAGTCATGCAGAATAAGACATTCATATGTGCTTTATAAGTACTAATAAACAGCCAATATCCTAGTAATATGCATGCTAATAAGCAACTAGTTAATAGTGAGAATTGGACCCTAAACTAAAGTGTTACCTAATATGCTGATTTGCGCTCAAGAAACATTTCTTTGAACTCTGTTTAGGTAATAATGCTAAAAATATGATTGCTTTTTTGACTTTAATAGCTAGATGTCTTATATTGCTTAAATGGAAGGACAGATCTCCACCTACTTTTAGTCATTGGATTAGTGATCTTATGTGTCATCTTGCACTAGAGAAGATTCGGTACTCCATTAAGGGCAGTATAGTACTTTTTTTTATAATTATATCTGGTCCTGTGAGGCCATAATAATATGATACATAGTAGACTAAGAATATGTATAAGATAATGTGTAATAATGGTGCAGTGGGAATGGGGAGCACTGTTGGAGCAAGAGAAATGGTTTTGTTTTTCATCTTAATCTGTTTTTGAAATTGCTGCATTATTATAGGCCTATTATGTAAAATATCAATAAAAAAGACTAAACAAAAGAAACATTTATTTTGATGAATGGATTCTATAATAAATAGAAAGTTAAAAAATACAGCATTTATTTGAAATAGAAAACTTTTGTAATGTAAATGTCCTTACTCTCACATTTTAATGCATCCTTGATGAATAAAAGTATTTAAAAAAAAAAAAAAAAAAAAAAAAAAAAAAAATTATACTGACCCCAAAACATTTGAACGGTAGTTTTTTGGGGGGAAAAAAATCCTTTGCCCAGTTTCAGCTGGATTAAGTCAACTCTGATTTAACATATTTAAGTGGATTGAACGCAATGAAATTAAGTAGTGACAAAATGTTCATTAATCATGCTGTTTCAGCTCATTTTAATTGGGTAACTTGAACAAGCACCAAAAGTCATTTTTGTATTGTAAATCAGTGTATTGTAGTAGATGTTTTACCCAGTGGCGTAGCGTCTGGGCATGCAGGGTATGCACGTGCATATGGGCCCAGGCAGATTGGGGGCCCGCTAACCCCAAAAACTCCAAAGTTACCTATACTTCGGGCGCCCGCACACTGTACGCATCGCGTAATTTTCGTCATCAGGAGGGTTCCCGTCCGCGTGCAGCCCAATTTTTGTGATGGCACGGACAGTCTGTGTACTGTACAACAGCCCATGCGAGAGTGAATTGGGTGCTTGAAAACAAAAGTCCACTAGATAGTGCGCAGTGCACACGTCGAACGCGTCTTTCCGCAGTCAAATACCTTCAAAGGCTCGCACGCGCCTCTGTGCGCGAGATAGAACCCGTGTACATATGTTCAGAAAAATGAAGTATAATAGAAATAACGTTGTCAACAACTTGCTATAGCCTATGTTAAATGTACTAAAATCATTAAGAAGCTGAATAAATGGACCATAAAATGGTCCATGCCATGTCTTAGCGATGATCTATTGTATTTGACAGGTATTTGCTTTTCTGTCATTTTTAAAGTGGGCTTCTGAAACTTATGCATGCAGTAATGTCAGTAGTACAGTAGTCAGTAGTGGTTTTCTGGAAAAAATGGCTACGTCTGCACATTTTAAGATACTGCACAAGATGTGAATAAATGTAACTCGTACACTCGCTGGGGTGGATACTTTTTATTCAACAAAATAAAATGCACATAAAACGTGATGGAAGTATATTTAGAGAAGAAACTTCTAGTAAATGTATTAGGTATAAAACGTGCATTAAAAAAGTCTGTGACAGAATAATTCATTCATAACTGGAATAATCTTCGGACTCATCGCATCTATGATCATTCTGAAATTCCAAAGCCCGAGTCGAATCGGTCGAATTTATCGACTATGTTGAAAAGCCTTTTTTTTTTTTTCAAAGTCATAATGATGGAGGAGCGCATATAGAATCCCAGTAGGGGGCCCGTAAAAAATTTTTTGCATATGGGCCCGAGGCTGACTTGCTACGCCGCTGGTTTTACCACATAAAGCACATTTAGGTTAGGTTACCTTTTTACTGGATGCATTTACTGCTCAGATGATTGGCTCGAAACATTCTGGTCCCATTAAAAAAGGTCCTGCTCCTGCCAAGCAGCTGCCAGTGAGATGAATATGAATGCTAATGCTTTCTCCAGGTATTATAGACCTCCATGCTTGGCTCCCATGAGGCCACCTACACCATGTAGAATAAAACAGCTTTTCTAGGCCACTGGTATGACTCGAGTCATGTCTCATGCCAGCTGACATCATTTTAAACACATTTTTAAGTGCTATTCATTTCTTGTGTAAAACATTTGAATGAGATAAAAATTACTGAGAGCTCCTTTAAAGGTGCAGTAAGCAATTTCTGAGAAACGCTGTTGACAGTGGATCGGACCGAGCACCACAACACACTTGCAGCCAATCAGCAGTAGGGGGCGTGTCCACTCATGATGGGGGAAGTGAGAGAGTGAGCAAGAGGGAGATTTGAAGAAAGACTGTAGAAAGAGAGATGGCTGAGAGACATTACAAAAGAAAAAAGGTCAGAGGAATATCACTGAAAAAAGGGGTTATGACACTTTATTTTTCACAAAGCATTATTTTGCTTCACTTCTGGTATGATAGAGAGACATCCACGCTTGCATTGCATGTTTGTGTATTTTGGAGATGGAGCAATGAAGGGAGGGGTGTGTTTGTTTGGGTTGATTTCAAATATCAACAGTGTTCAATAATGATTCTCAGAAATCACTTACTGCACCTTTAATTATATAGTGGCTGTTAAACAATATAAATGTCAGTGTTGTTTTTCATAAGAAGCAATTGTGAAGTCTCAGTTTCTGTGTTAATGACTAAGCTGTGAATAAAAAAACACCTGGCACACAGATTTCTGTTTTCTAAGTGTAAATATCTCCAAAGGTAGCTTAGATATTAGATGAGCAGCTGAAGTTGTCTTCATAAGGGAATTTCTTTTTGATCTTTGCCGCTTCTGTTCATCTTGCATCCTGAAAAGGGACCATTCTCCTTCCGCAACAGGATGAAATCTCTCTCGTTTGTACGACCTTCTGTCTTTATCTCTTTGCTCCCTTCCTCTCTTCCTCCTTTCTTACTTTCCTCCTATCTCTGTGGAGGTCCCATAACAGCTGAGCAGCACTTCAAAAAGAGCTTAACGCCAGCCAACAGCACACTCTTTCTCTCGGGGAGAGGAAGGACCACATTAAGATAAAAAAAGCGGAAGTTTGGAAGTGTTTGGAAAGGGATGCATGGATGCCAGAGGATTGTGCAGGCTCTCAGCCCAGCCGAGCACCGTTTGGCAGCTCCATGCGTCTTCTGTAGGCCACGCTTTCATTGGTTTTATCTCCCCGCATCCCTCCTGAGCGTATGACCGGCCAGGTTGTAGGAAGCAGAGATGCTTACAAACAAGCTCTGCTGGTTTCAGAAAGTCCAGTAAGAAAGCCTCAAGGACACAAACTTGCCCCTGGACGTGCCTTATTCTACTGGCTATTGATCTCAGAAAAATAAAAAGTCTGTTTCTTTTTCCCTAAAACACACCAAGTTTCCTTCTCCCTGTAAACATTATACATCTGAGTGGTTTGGCGGCTTAATCTAAATCTTGTTGAGCAGGTCACTGCTGTTGGACCCGTCTGTTCAAACACAACACTCAGCCTGCGGTGCTGCCAACAAAACAGGTTTTGGTAAATGATGCCCTTTTTTGTTGCTCTAACAGATTTTTTTGAAGTGTCCTTCAAGTTATTCTTCTTCCTTTTCGAAGACTTTGTTCAAACATTAACTTTTTAGCAGCTATTTCTTGGATGAAAAAAAGTTTTTAGTCTCTAATTTTAGTCTCAGACAAAACTATAAAATATGACCTATAGTGTTGTGCACAGGGATATTATAGAGCGGTGGTCTTCTGAAATGAAGAGGCAATATCTCATCTCTGCATGTTGTCTTTTAGTCTAATACATATTCATGTTACAATTCTGTTTGATGTTTAAATGGTTTCCAGGTAAAAAACAAAACAAAACAAAAAACATATGGAATAGCATGTACCTTACACTATAACAAAAAAAAGCATTACAATAATATTTTTATTTGTTATTTTTTTTAATTATATACTCTCTCTCTCTCTCTCTCTCTCTCTATATATATATATTAGGGGTGTGACGAGATCTCGTGGCACAAGATCTCGCGATTTTACAATATGACGACATTGCTTGTCGAGAGAAAAGCTGTTTCGCGATATCATCACGTGAAATTAGCATAGAATATGCCACCGCTACAATTACATTACGTTGCCTCCACTGTCGTTTTGCTTTTTTATAGAAATAATTATCAGTTGGATAAGTCAAGTCAAGTCAAGTCACCTTTATTTATATAGCGCTTTTTACAATGTAGATTGTGTCAAAGCAGCTTTACATTGATAACTGGTACATTATTTGGCTGCACAGCAGCTCTTAAAGAATAGTGTCAATGCAGGTAGATCAAAGCACTGTTGAATATCAAATGTCAAGTCAAATGTCAAGTGTCCCCAACTAAGCAAGCCAAAAGGCGACAGCGGCAAGGAACCCAAACTCCATCAGGTGACATCAGGTGGCAGACAAGTGGCAAATAGGTGTTTAAATGGAGAAAAAAACCTTGGGAGAAACCAGGCTTAGTCGGGGGGCCAGTTCTCCTCTGGCCAACAGTGCTTTGTTACGATTCAGGTTGCCATCGTAAGTCCAATAGGATCGCAGCATTCAAAGTATTTATTCCAGTTCCATCCAATTGAGGATCGTATTCATCACGCCGGTATGGACGGTTGTTGAGGAACTGTGTCGTGGCTGTCGTGTCGATGAGGCCCTCACAGTGGATGATCTAGTTGACTCAATCTCTGCTGATACTTCAGGGCTGCGTTGTGGTCGTGTCAAGGCGCAGGTCCTCGGTCTCACCTAGATACGGCCCGGATCCGGTTGACTACGGTGAACCTCGGGATAACCAGAAAGACTAATGTTAGCGTAGATGCCATTCTTCTTCTGATGTAACGAGTACATCATGTGTTATAGGAAGTGTTCCCGGTTCCGGCTGACCTAATTTATGCAGCCTAATAATCCTTTAACGGATTTGAAAATATAAATTGGTAATGTGTTATGTGTATGCCAGGTTAAAGAAATGCGTTTTTAGTCTAGATTTAAACTGACAGAGTGTGTCTGCTTCCCGAACAATGCTAGGAAGATTGTTCCAGAGTTTAGGTGCCAAATAGGAGAAGGATCTACCGCCTGCGGTTGATTTTGATATTCTAGGTATTATCAGCTGGCCTGAATTCTGAGATCGCAATAGACGTGAAGGACTATAATGAATTAAGAGCTCGCTCAGGTACTGGGGAGCTAAACCATTTAGTGCTTTGTAAGTAATTAGCAAGATTTTAAAATCTATACGATGTTTAACAGGAAGCCAATGCAGTGTTGACAGAACCGGGCTAATATGATCATACTTCCTAGTTCTAGTAAGAACTCTAGCTGCTGCATTTTGTACGAGCTGTAGTTTATTTATCAGGCGAGCAGAACAACCACCCAGTAAAGCGTTACAGTAATCTAGCCTTGAGGTCATGAACGCATGAACTAACTGTTCTGCATTTTTCATTGAGAGCATATGTCGTAGTTTAGATATATTTTTAAGATGGAAGAATGCGGTTTTACAGATGCTAGTAACATGGCCTTCAAATGAAAGATTGGTATCAAAGAGCACACCCAGGTTCCTAACTGACGACGAAGACTTAACAGAGCAGCCATCAAGTGTTAGACAGTATTCTAGGTTATTACATGAAGTTTTTGGCCCAAAAATTAGAATCTCTGTTTTTTCTGAATTTAGTAGTAGGAAATTACTGGTCATCCAATTTTTTATATCAGCTATGCATTCCGTTAATTTTGTGAATTGGTAAGTTTCGTCAGGGCGCGAAGAAATATAGAGCTGAGTATCATCAGCGTAACAGTGAAAACTAACGCCATGCTTCCTAATGATATCTCCCAAGGGTAGCATGTACAGAGTGAAAAGCAACGGTCCTAGTACTGAGCCTTGCGGTACTCCATATTGAACTTGTGATCGATATGACATCTCTTCGTTTACTACTACAAACTGATAACGGTCAGATAAGTATGATTTGAACCATGACAATGCAATTCCACTAATGCCAACATAATTTTCGAGTCTATTTAAAAGAATATTGTGATCAATAGTGTCAAATGCAGCACTAAGATCCAGTAACACTAATAGAGAGATACAACCACGATCTGATGATAAGAGCAAATCATTAGTAACTCTAATGAGGGCAGTCTCAGTACTATGGTACGGTCTAAATCCTGACTGGAAATCCTCACAGATACTATTTCTTTCTAAAAAGGAACATAGTTGTGATGATACTGCCTTTTCTAGTATTTTTGACAGAAAAGTGAGATTTGAGATCGGCCTGTAATTGACTAATTCTCTAGGATCAAGTTGTGGTTTTTTAATAAGAGGTTTAATAATAGCCAGCTTAAAAGTTTTTGGTACGTGTCCTAGTGATAAAGATGAATTGACGATATTAAGAAGAGGATCTATAACCTCTGGAAGCATTTCTTTCAATAGCTTAGTCGGTATAGGGTCTAACATACATGTTGTTGATTTTGATGATTTAACAAGTTTAGACAATTCTTCCTCTCCTAAAGCAGTAAATGAATTGAATTTTTCCTCAGGGACACTACAATGCACTATCTGACGCGATACTGTAGTAGACGGTTGCATGGTTATAATTTTTTCTCTAATATTATCAATCTTGCAAGTAAAGAAGTTCATAAAGTCATTACTGCTGTGCTCTTTGGAAACATCAGAAGTTGAAGCTTTATTTCTTGTTAATTTAGCCACTGTATCAAATAAATACCTAGGGTTGTGTTTATTTTCTTCTAAAAGTTTTGAAAAATAGGCAGATCTAGCAGATTTTAGGGCCTTTCTGTACTCAATCATTCTCTCTCTCCACGAAATGCGAAATACTTCTAGTTTTGTTTTCTTCCAGCTGCGCTCCATTTTCCTGGCTGCTAACTTTAGGGCCCGAGTGTGCTCATTATACCATGGCATTGGATTAATTTCCTTAATCTTTTTTAAGCGCAAAGGAGCAACTGAGTCTAATGTGCTGGAAAAGACAGAGGCAATAGTTTCTGTTGCAACATCGAGGTCTTCTAAGCTTTCTGGTATGCTAAGGCGATGAAACTGATCAGGAAGATTATTTATAAAGCGATCTTTAGTGGTAGAAGTGATGGTTCTACCATATTTATGGCATGGAGGCAGTTTAGCCGCCTTGACTAAATGTAGTATGCACGAGACTAGATAATGATCAGAGATGTCATCGCTCTGCTGCAGAATTTCAACAGCATCAATATCAATTCCATGTGACAATATTAGATCTAAAGTATGATTACGACAATGAGTGGGTCCTGACACGTGTTGTCTAACACCAATAGAGTTTAGAATATCTGCAAATGCCAATCCTAATGTGTCTTTTTTATTATCTACATGGATATTAAAATCACCAACAACAAGGACTTTATCTGCAGCTAGTACTAACTCCGATAGAAAGTCAGCAAATTCTTTGATAAAGTCTGTATGGTGTCCTGGTGGCCTGTATACAGTAGCCAGCACAAATGTCAACTTACATAATGTTACGTAAAGTACCATCACTTCGAAGGAATTATATTTGAAAGACTTCTGACTAATACTGTAAGTATTACTATAGATTACAGCAACACCACCCCCTTTGCCTTTCTCACGGGCATTGTGTCGATAATCATAACCTTGAGGACTAGACTCATTTAAAGTAATGTAATCATCCGGTTTTAGCCAAGTTTCTGTCAAACACAGCACATCTAGATTATTATCTTTGATAATATCATTAACAATAAGTGATTTTGAAGAAAGGGATCTAATATTTAACAACCCGAGTTTTATCATTTGTTTAGCATTATTATCTCTATTTTTTATTTGTTGAACATCAATTAAATTTTTACCATTAAATGGGTTTGGAAGTTTTTTGTTTTTACTAATTCGGGGTACAGACACAGTCTCTATTTGAAAATATCTAGGTGTAAGAGTTTCTATGTGTTGGGAGTTATCTGAATTATCTGACTTCTGTAACGTGAGGCAGCTAGCAGACGGTCGGTTTAGCCAGTATGTCTGCTTCCTGACCTGGGCCCCAGTTTGTCATGTTTCAGCTCTAAGACTATGTGCCATATTACTAGAGAGAAGAGCAGCACCATCCCGGGAGGGATGAATACCATCTCTTTTCAACAGGTCAGGTCTGCCCCAAAAACTTTTCCAATTGTCTATGAAACCTATATTATTTTGCGGACACCACTTAGACAGCCAGCCATTGAGTGATGATAATCTGCTAACTATCTCATCACTCCGACGAACAGGAAGGGGGCCAGAGCAAATTACTTCTCCTGACATTGTACTTGCGAGTTCACACACCTCTTTAATGTTAATTTTAGTGATCTCCGACTGGCGAAGTCGAACATCATTAGTGCCGACGTGAATAATAATCTTAGAGTATTTACGATTAGCATTAGCCAGCACTTTTAAATTTGCTTTGATGTCAGGTGCTCTGGCTCCCGGCAAACATGTGACTAAGGTGGCTGGTGTCTCTATTTTCACGTTCCGTGTAATAGAATCGCCAATAACTAGGGCACTTTCAACAGGATTCTCAGTGGGTGCGTCACTGAGTGGGGAGAACCTGTTTGATGTTCTTATTGGAACGGAAGAGTGGTGTTTTCCGCGGCTATGCCGCCTCACAGTTACCCAAGTGCCCTGCTGCGCGGGCTCTACAGCCGGAACCGAACAATGTACAGAGTTCACTAAGCTAGTCGCATCTAAAACAGTATCTGAAGCCCTTGCATTCTTACTATCCTCGATTAAAGTTTGGATGCGTGTCTCTAATTCTGAGATTCTCTCTGTCAGCCTGACTATTTCCCTACATTTATGACATGTAAATCCCTCGTCGCTGACAGAGAGAGCTATGGTGAACATGTGGCAAATGCAACAGGTAGCAATGCTGGGAGAGGATGACATGACTCACCGTGTTTGTAGACTGATCCGACTTACCACAGCTGTTTGAAGAACGCGTTGAAAAAGGAGCGCGCGAGAGACTGTTAACAAGTTAACAAGCTAGCGCTGCAAATGCAAACGCGTTGTAACAGCGATTTAGATTCAAAGATTACAAGCTAGCGACGTCAGATTAGTGTGGTAGGCAATATTACATATAAGGTAATAAAAAAATAATAATAAAGTAAAATAAGCAACAATGAATAAAAGTAAGAGATTCAAAACAAAGCTATACGGAGTTACAGACGCAAACCAATCTGAGCAGCGAGGCAGACGAGGCAGACAGGAGCAATCGAGCAATCGCGTTACACCTAACAGTCACTTCAGTTGTAAACTATTGTAAAAGTCTGCTTTGCTCATCCAGCACAAGCTGCAGAGTCGCACACAGTGCATCAGGAATCACAGTTCACTGATCACGTGACGAGAGTAAGATGATGACCAACAAGACCATAGCAGAGGATTCATTGCGCAACAAGCGAGTCCAAGTGTCTGATAAATGTCTTATTTTGTAGAATGCATTCTCAGAACCGCTGCTCCCTATACACAGAGTATGTGCCATCGCGAATTCGAAAAGTAAAACGCGAGCTCCCTGATGCGTGCAAATTAGGCTACATACAATAGCCTGTCTCCCAATATCAAACCTATCTTAGTCTGGGCTGTGTAGTTGTAACCACCTCTTAGCTCTGGTCTCTGTTTTGGTCTCTGTTTGCCCTTTGAATATTGAGAGAGTACTTTGATTATGGTTGCTTATGTTGCTATATGTTGATTATGGTTGTTTGCATTTAATAAGACTAAGAAGAAACTGTGTTATTTATTTTTGTTATTTATACGGTTTTATTTCTATGTTCAATTTGTGAAAAGAAGTTCAATTAGGAGGTCACACACAGCCTCACTCAGAAGTTCTGGAAGCTAATAATTCATGTACAGTAAGGTCTGAAGAGACCCATGTGAAATCATACAGGAGAGAAGCCAGTCAGTTGAGTTTGTGGCAAAACCTTTTACAGTGCTTGAGTATTGTTGTCTTATTTTAATGCATATGATAATTCATACTCAGAAAGTAGAACTGAAATGACATTCATTACAAGATGATTAGTTAAAACATTTCAAAATGCACCTGCAGACTATTTTTCCAGTCATGAATTTTGTCATTGAGAATTTCTTAAAAATACTGTGCAAAATCTTGTCTCGTCTCGATATATCTATCTATATATATATCTATATATCTATCTATCTATATATATATCTATATATCTATCTATCTATATATATATATGAAAACCAATAACTACAATAATTGAGTAACAATAATATTTTGCATACCTTAAATTATTAACACTTGTTTAGTTGTTCATTTATTATTATTAATAGCCATCTTCTTTTTGAATCATTAGTTGTCAAATTCTTGCTAAATTCTGCAGGTAATTTCAAGTTGATTGCGACTTGGACATGAACAAAAGTGATGATCTTTAACCAATGATAAATTTTCTCCAGTTTTAAGCATTCAGGTTGATTTGTGCACCTGTTACAAACATCACATTGTCTTATTTTACAAACAAAAGACAAAAGCAAAGCTGCCTCCCCCTGAAATTTTATCCACTGGTGTCACTGACAATTTCACTTTATAAAAATGCATTTTCTTTATTAATCTATCACAGATTTATAAATATTTGTTTTGTTTTATTTTTTGTTGATTATTTCCCCCCTTCCCTTCTCATAGAAAAGGCCCATTTTACAGAGAATGTTCTGTGAGCTTCTGCTGAGGTCTAAAGACCTATAAGTTTTGTTATTTTTGTGTGTTTATATACTATACAGCATAGAAAAACAACTGTGACCAGCTTTGCACTCTGAATTCTCTACTCCTCCTTCAATTTAATTGATGATGTCTATAAGGGCAGGACGCATGTAAACAAGATGGCAGCTTTGCCTTTTGGTCCGTTCTCATTTATCCAGTCTATTACAAGTGTGCCCAGCCAATGCAGGAGAGACATCAGTGATATTATTGACTTTGAACATTCCCTAGATACCCGCATGCAGCCTGCAGCATCAGCACCATCCATCCTCACAGCTCTTCAAACAAGGTTTTACATTTCTGAAGAAAATATGAGTGCATATGCCTATACTGTGGGTGGTTGCTAAGAGTGTGTATTAGCTTGTTGCTATGTGGTTGCTTGGATGTTTTAGGTGGTTGCTAGGGCATTCCTATGATTGCTATGGTATTCTGGGGAGTTATATTTTCTTCAAACTATTTAGACCTAATATTAAAATGTATATATTTGAAATGCTTATAAAACGTCCATCCATTTGGGTAACAAAAAGTTTTGACATAAACAAATAAACTTAATGTGATGCATATTTGTAAGTCATACATAAATGAAACTGGTAAGTAAAAATGTAATATTTCTGCAATAGTACTAATAAACTAAATACACAATAACCAGTTTTATCCAATTTGTTTTAATCTCATATTTTAACTACTATTGCTTGTTCCACAGCTAGCCATATTTTAGCCATGTTCATACTTTTTAGTATGGCTTTAGTTTGCCACACGTCTCTGGATTAAACCTGAGTTGACAGAACGTTTATACCGAGCGTTGTAAGCCCTTTGAGCCTGATCTAAACCAGGTTGGATTTATATGGATTTGTCAACTCCAAACCTACTTTGAAACTCAGAGTTTGTTCAATTAGCTTCATGCAGCAGGCCTCTGATGACAAAATTCCCTGATAATCAATACGCTGACCCTTGCGTACACGTAAAAAGTATACTTTGGGCTTAAGGGTACTGTAACGGAATGCACAGGGACACCAAAGTGGAGGATCTAACTGCAGGGTTTATTTAAAGGGTAGTCCAAACTCGAGGTCAAAGAGAGGCAAAGGGTCATAATCCAGGCAGGCAGTCCAAACAAACAACAGGGCAAGAACACACGCAAGAACAGGGAAATCCAGGAAACAGGCAAAGATCAAACTAGGAACATGGGAACAAAGGAAAGAACTCTCAGAATAGCAGACATTACAAACAACAATACTTCGCAGGGAATAGATGAATCAACCAGGCTTATATAGGCAGAGTGAACAGACAAACAGGCTTAACAAGGTGACAAGATAACAAGCTAACAAGGGGGGCGTGGTCCAATGAGTGTCCATGGCAAATAACAGGTGAGCAGAGTGGCAGGGAAACATGAGGTGCACAAACAGTGGAGACACAGGGAACACAGACAGGGATCGTGACATAGCCCCCCTCCTAAGGAGCGGCTTCCAGACGCTCCTAACAGATCTAGAGAAGTCCAGGAGCGAGGCAGAGCAGGGGGTGGGATGGAGAGCCAGGTCCGTGGAAAGGAAGGCGGCCTGGAGACTGAGGCTGGACAGACGGCCAGGGCGAAGGAGGCTGGACAGACGGCCAGGTAGACAGGCTTGAAGACCCCCACAGCGGAGCAGACGACCACCACGGCAGTGTAGACGGGTTTGTAGACCCCCATGGCAGAGCAGATGACCACCACGGCAGTGTAGACGGGCTTGAAGACCACCACGGCGGAGCAGACGACCACCACGGCAGTGCAGATGGGCTTGAAGACCCCCACGGCGGAGCAGATGACCACCACGGCAGTGTAGACAGGCTAGAAGACCCCCACGGCAGAGCAGATGACCACCACGGCAGTGTAGACGGGCTAGAAGACCACCACGGCGGAGCAGACGACCACCACGACAGTGTAGACGGGCTTGAAGACCACCACGGCGGAGCAGACGACCACCACGGCAGATCTGGCAACACCAGGAACCACCAAGGCTGATCAGGTGAAACTGCAACATGAAACACAGAGAAGTTAGTTTTGGCTACTAGGGCTGCAACAGGGCAGGCAGAGAGCTCAGAAATGCCCTCCAAGGCTCTGAGCAAAATGTCCTCTCTGGTTGTGTTAAGGCACACCGACAGTTCAGGAATGACCTCTGCAGTTGGCGCCGATGGCCTCATGGGCAGCGCGCCGACATGTAGCGCCAGTGCGCTTCGGGCGACCCGAGTTCGAGTCCTGGCTCGTGGTCCTTTCCCGGTCCCGTCCCCCTCTCTCTCTCCCGCGTCGCTTCCTGTCTGATCACTGTCCTGTCATAATAAAGGCAAAAACGCCAAAAATAAATCTTTAAAAAAAAAAAAAAAAAAAAAAAAAAAAGGAATGACCTCTGCAGTCACATCGAGGCAGACAGGAACCCCAGGAACCAACTCTGTGGTTGTATTGGGGCAGGCAGGGAACTCAGGGACGACCTCCGTGGTTGTTTCAAGACAGACGGGAAGTTCATAGGTCACAAGGCTGGGCTCTAGAACAGAAGCAAACTCTGGAGTGGACTCACGAACTGAGGAAAGCTCTCGAGCAGGTTCTTGGGTTGAGATGGGCTCTGGAGAGGGTTCATGGACTAGAGGCTGGCTCTGGAGCAGATTCATGGACTGGAGCGGACCCTGGACTGGATTCATGGACTGGAGCAGGCTCTGGAGCAGATTCATGGACTGGAGCGGACCCTGGAGCAGATTCATGGACTGGAGCTGGCTCTGGAGCGGATTCATGGACTGGAGCGGACCCTGGAGCAGATTCATGGACTGGAGCGGGCCCTGGAGCAGATTCATGGACTGGAGCAGGCTCTGGAGCAGATTCAAGGACCGGAGCGGGCTCTGGAGAGGATTCATGGACTGGAGCAGGCTCTGGAGCAGATTCAAGGACCGGAGCGGGCTTGAACAAGAGCACCCCCTGCAAACCACATAAACACCAACAACGACCCATAATACCTGACTGAAAAGCAAGAGCTTAAATACACAATGCAATGAGTAGATAATGAACAACAGCTGTAACTAATGAAGGTGACCATGGTGACTAATATGACAACACAGAGAAATGGAAACCAAACAGGAAAGGAACACAGACACAATGGAAACTCAGAATGCATTTCAACATAAAAGTCCTTTAACAAGACAAAACAAAAGACCCAGATCGTGACAGGTACGTTTACACGACAACAATGTACTAAAAACAGAAAAGTTTTCCGCGCACAGATGGCAACGTTGTTCACACAGGTCCTAAAATGCTAAAAACGCTGTATTATGCTGCCCGGCCAGTAGTTGGCGATGTCACTTTGTAAAGAAACACTACGTCTATAGACTGAACATGCTATACACATGCGCATGATGTCACCATTTTCACAAATTTGCTTTTTTGTGGTTTACACGGAGAACATAACAGTATCATATTCAAAAACTTGCACTTTGAAACCCGTTTTCAAAAGTTAGCATTTTCAGGCCCCCAAAAACACCGTTGTCATGTAAATGAACAGCCAAAACGCATAAAGAGTTTTCCGTTTTTATTTGATTGTAATTGAAAACGGTGTCGTGTAAATGGCCGATAATTGGCTTCAGATGAAAACCATCCACTAAATTCAATATTTAACTAGGGTGAATTCAGGTTGATTGGGACAGTTTTTCCAAGTCATCTCAATGGCAAAAAGTGTCCCAATTACCCTGAATTCAGCCTACTTGTATAGTTTTTAACTTTTAGAGAGCATACTGCAAACTTAAGATGATGAATAAAATATGTGAACAGGCACATGCTGTTTTTCTAATTTGTCTCAAGTGTCCACAGAAAGGTTCTGAAATCTGAATTCAATGTCCTAGACCACCAGCAGAGAGGAGCCACAGGGCACTCGACATTGCCCTCTAGAGACGGACATGTAAACTAAGAGCAAGGATGAGCTGTAAAGCCTTCCAGACAGACTCTCAGGAGGGCCAGTCGATTCTGTACACTATGAATGAAACATGCCTTATGAACAACAGAACCGTCGGTATGTGTGCTAATAAAGTCCAGTGGAAGCTATCGAGTGACCTTTTGGATGCTGATCCATGCTGTGGACGTTTTGTGCTGATGTCTGAATGGAGTTCATGAAGGGGCTCCATTTGCTTTTTGTATTTAGTGGGCACTGCCAATACAGGGATCAATACGGACCAGAGTGAAAGGGAACCCATGCAGGGGCTCGTCCGGCTCTCGCTGAAGACATTGTGTGCTTACTTGGACAAACTTCATTATAGGCTTATGCAACAATGAAATAATAGGGTAAATTTTAGGAAGCCTGCCTGGGTTATATTTCACCCTAAAATCAAAAGAAAAATACATTATTATTTCTAAAAAAAAATTTAAGATTACATTTTTAATGAAAAATATTATTTATTGAATGAAAATTGATCATTTATTAATTATAAATAAAAATATAATAAAAATGTTAAAGTATTTATGCATTCTAGTGATATTTGTTTTACATCCTAATTTAAAGGAATAGATGAACAGAAAAATTATTATTATTAGTATTACTTTTGACCTTATTTTAATGAAAGTGATTATTTATTAAATGAAAAATGATAATTTAATTATAAATAAAAATATTATTAAGATTTAAAAGTATTTATACATTCTATTAATATTTGTTTTACATCCTAATTTAAAGGAATAGATGAAAGGAAAAATTATTATTATTATTAGTGTTAGTTTTGCTCAATGAAAAGAAGCCTTTTATGACCATTAAGATATTTAGATACATTTTTAAGATATTAGATGCATTTTGACCTTAAGTGATTATTTATTAAATGAAAAATTATAATTTGTTAATTATAAATAAAAATATTATTAAGATTTAAAAGTATTTATACATTCTAGTAATATCTGTTTTACAGCCTTATAATAATTTTAAGGAACAAATAAATTTTATTATTATTATTATTACTTTGTATAATGAAAAGAAGTATAATCTTTTTGATTTTTTTTTAAATATATAATTTATAAATTATAAATAAAAAATGCTATTGAAAATAAAAAGTATTTATACATTCTAATTTATGCTAATTTAAAGAAATAAATTAAAGGAAAAAACATATTTGCACACCTTCATGTCATTTCAAATGTGTACCTTTATTTCCTCCATGTAACAAGTCTTTTATGCATTTACAAAAGCATCATAAAATTGTCATAAAGGTGTCAATATGACTATAACCCATGAGTTCATGAGAGAAGTATATGTCCGAATTTTATTGCGTCATTCTTTTGAGTTTCTTTTTTTTCAGTGAATTGGATTATTTATTGATTGATCCATGATTCATTCATGGATCGGACTGATCTGGTTCTCGAGTTCAGTGTTTCAGCTGTACTGAAGCAGAAGATCAGCAGTGAATAATGACTTACATTATGGGTTGATCTACAAAGCTCTTGTATGACTTATAAAAGAATGCATGATTCACATAAATCACTTTCAAGATGCTTTTTCAAACTTTTTTCAATTGCATGAAAAAGCAACTAGAACCAGAATACTGTATATCAAAAAATTATGATTTTTTTCAGTTTTCCCATTTTGTGTTCTACATAAGAATGAAAGTCAAGTTTGGAACAACATGAGGGTAAGTAAATAATAACAGAATTTATAGTTTTGGATGAATTATTCCTTTAATTTTTTTTTTTTTTTAAAGGACTGTATAAGTATAACAGTAAAGTTTATGACATGTTTTGGTGAGATTCACCCACAAAGGAATTACACTGTGAAACCAGTTGGGTGTTTTAGTGTTTGTTTATTCAGAAAGGAAAGACAGCGTGCATTGGAGTGTTCAAGCTGTGATTAGGTTTTCAAACCAAGGGTTTATATTGTCAAGATAATACAATACGTCATTTACACCATGGCTTATCTGCCTTAATCACCCTAAGAACGAGCAATGCATTATGGGTACCACCTTAACCTCTGACATTAAGCTCATAGACGATGTCACCCATCAATGGTGATCTAGATAGAATATCATGAAAATCTCTGGGAGGAGTATTCCTCTGTCAAAGCAGGTGATGCACCCAAGAGAGCGTCAGGAGCAGTGAAGAGAGACAGAAAGAAGCCCCTCTCTCTTCTTCCGTCACTCAGTGTTAGACGTGGGTGACACTGTGAAAAGTTTATGCTCTCCCACTGAGATGTGTGCATAACACAAGACACCTGTCACTATGTGGAAACGCAGAGGGAGTAGAAAATGCCCCAGAATCTGGGTGTTGGAGGTTCAGAGTCCACTGGTCATAATAGGCCATCAGGTCTTGATGTGTGCACCTGGGTCCTGTCGCAAGAGCTCCGGTCCACAGCTGGAGGAGACAATGGTGTCATTACACCACCCAAATCCATCACAGCCCCAGATAACCCATAATAAGACTCATATGTCTCAGAAAGAATGCACATGTTTTTTACTAAGTGCATTTGACAAAGGATGCATGCAGAAAATCCCTGCCAGGGAATCAAACACCTGCTTGCGAATATGTCAGAAATCTGGGAAGGAAATTTAGAAAAGCGAAGAAAGATAACCCTCCCACTCTGAGGCAGATTAGTGTGCAGTGGATGACTTCCACCATGCCAAGCACCTTTTGATTAATATGTTTGCATTGCAAAGTGCAATGCATTTCCACCAGGATGCTCTTGCACATGCAAAATAATAAGCATCTCTTTCTGAAATCTTGGCATGCTGTCTCGCACTGGGGTTTGATATGCTTTCAGTCTCTCTTGTTTGGACAAATGTGACAAAGCCTTTGAATTTAAGAACAGCAGTAACTCACTGGTTATCAAACTGTACGTGATCTTTGAAGATGAGAAATGCCAAGAGGGATGAGATCTGCCCCTGTCCTGAGAAAACAGTCACATCTCTTCTTATTTAAGAGGGGCCTGGGAATTATGTCAATCGCAGTTGTCCGTGGAGAAAAACATGCACTGAAAAGAATGAGAATGAGTTGAAAGAGAGGAGTTTTATCTGCTCAATAAAGGTGTCGCACATGTGTAACTGGACCTGCTCTGAGCGGGATTTGAACCGGTGTCTCCGGCATGGAAGGCGGGCGTGCTAACAAGGATGCTAAAGACCACAGCCTCTAGAGTCAGTCGCTAGCGTACCTCTTGAGGCCAGGGGAGTGAGGTTTACATGCACAGCTCTTACTAACTTACCTCCATTATACTCACCCCCGAAACCTCACTCCCATCCGGGTCACGGCACCAAATGGAACAGGTCCTACTCGACTCGCTCTGAGCGGGACTCGAACTGCTAGACAAAATCTAGACAAGCATCTTACTCTTACCTGACACTGATATTAAAATGGGCAGTCTTCGCAGTTTTATTTCATCATCAGCAATCACAGACATTCGCATTCGGACTGGATTAGTATTACCTGAGGTAATTTTTACAGAAGGTAAAAGTCGCTGTAATCTTTACTGACATTGTCCGTAATGATTACTGAAATGGCACATTCGGACGGGGCTAAAATCACTGAGAAGCTCTGGTAATAATTACTTTACCCCATCTCTCCATGTAAAACTAATCCTGCCCGAATAGGGCTTTACACGCACAGCTCTTACTATCTTACCTCCATTATACTCACCCCCTTAAACCTCACTCCCATCTGGGTCACGTCACCAAATGGAACAGGTCCTACTTGACCCGCTCTGAGCGGGACTCGAACCGCCGTCTTCAGCATGGGAGGCAGGTGTGCTAACAAGGATGCTAAGGACTGCAGCCTCTAGCGCACCTCTTGAGGCAAGGGGAGTGAGGTTTACATGCACAGCTCTTACTAACTTACCTCCATTATACTCACCCCCCTAACCTCACTCCCATCCGGGTCACGGCACCAAATGGAACTGGTCCTACTCGACTCGCTCTGAGCGGGACTCGAACTGCTAGACAAAATCTAGACAAGCATCTTACTCTTACCTGACACTGATATTAAAATGGGCAGTCTTCGCAGTTTTATTTCATCATCAGCAATCACAGACATTCGCATTCGGACGGGATTAGTATTACCTGAGGTAATTTTTACAGAAGGTAAAAGTCACTGTAATCTTTACTGACATTGTCCGTAATGATTACTGAAATGGCACATTCGGACGGGGCTAAAATCACTGAGAAGCTCTGGTAATAATTACTTTACCCCATCTCTCCATGTAAAACTAATCCCGCCCGAATAGGGCTTTACAGGCACAGCTCTTACTATCTTACCTCCATTATACTCACCCCCCTAAACTTTAATCCCATCTGGGTCACGGCACCAAATGGAACAGGTCCTACTTGACCCGCTCTGGGGTGCATTTCCCAAAGCGAAATATGGTCGCAAGTTCCGTCGTTACCAATAGAGTTCAATGGGACTTATGACCATAGTTCACCAACGATGCTTTCGGGAAACGCACCCCTGAGCGGGACTCGAACCGCCATCTTCGGCATGGGAGGCAGGTGCGCTAACAAGGATGCTAAGGACTGCAGCCTCTAGCACACCTCTTGAGGCAAGGGGAGTGAGGTTTACACACACAGCTCTTACTAGCTTACCTTCGTTATACTCACCCCTCTAAACCTCACTTCCATCCGGGTCACGGCACCAAATGTAACCAGTCCTACTCGACCCACTCTGAGCAGGACTCAAACCGCTGTCTCTGGCATGGGAGGCAGGTGCGCTAACAAGGATGCTAAAGACCGCAGTCTCTAAAGCACCTCTTGAGGCCAGGGGAGTGAGGTTTACATGCACAGCTCTTACTATCTTACCTCCGTTATACTCACCCCCCTAAACCTCACTTCCATCCGGGTCACGGCACCAAATGTAACTGGTCCTACTCGACCCGCGGGGTGCGTTTCCCAAAAGCATCATTAGCCAACTATGGTCGCAAGTTCCGTCGTTATCAGTATAGCTCAATGAGTCAGTCATAGTTCCTACGAACTTTCGCAAATAGCGACACAAAGCTGTGTGGTTGAGACTATAGCTCTTGACCTGTGGTTAGAAGCATAGTTTCTTGTTTGTAAGACGTGGAGTTAATAAATCTTTTTCTTGAGCAAAATAAGCAAGATGACATTCAGTACAATCTATATCTTTCATTTCTGATATATACAATTTCATTTATGTCTTTTAGTTTGTCAAGAGATTTAAAGTGCTGTTTTTGAAGAGTGTGCATGTGCGTACGTACTCTAGAACGTAAGAACGAGCCGATGACTGAATCTGGTTATAAAGCAAAATAACAGAGAAAAAAGAGAATTACTCCTCAGATGCCACGTCTGTAATTTATAGCAAAAAATCTGACATTAGTTCAATCTCAAACAGATTAAATAAAGAAGTTTTTACTCTACCACTCTGCTGCACAGCTCTTACTAGCTTGCCTCCGTTACACATGGAATGCAGCATAAGGGGGCGTTCACAAAGGTTGTTCATTCAGTGCTATTTTTCACTCAAGATGGTTCCTTTCTTCCATCTGTGCATGTTTTAATTGTATATATCAGAGTCAAGATTGTAAAAAAAAAAAAAAAAAAGCCACAGAAAATTTCATATATCCATAAGGGGCAAAAACAATGATCCATTCAGGAACTAAACAATTGTGACAGTCATAGTGAATGAGTCACTGAGTCATTTGTTCAGTCAATACATTAAAAAACACTGATTCATTGAGGAACAAAGCTTTTATTGGTGAGTCACTGATTCATTCACTCAAGCGATTCGACACTGATTCGTTCAGGAATGATACTGCTGTCATTTGCAACATGCAAATGATTGATTTTGCTTTTGTTTCGATTTGGCGGAACAAAAATAGGCTATACAAAGCAACTGGCAATATATTATCTAAAATGTAAGTTACTCAATAGCCTATAACTCCGTGTTTATTGAACTGCCGTTTAACAGCAACATTTGCAGTTGTGATGTTGTTCTAAATATATATTGCTTAAAATATTATAAAAAGTGTACAGCTATCACATAAAATTGATAATGATTTTATATGAATTTATGTTTGATTTAAAGGGTATTTGTTCATACTGAAATGTATTTAAATGAAATAAATAGATGGCATACTGTGTGTTTAATAGGGTTAAAAATACAGAGATAAAGCAATGTCCCTTAAAATCAACACTGGGAGCAAAATAATGTTTATATTCAATAAAAGTTCGTCTAGCACTGTTGTACACATGCGTCAGAAGTTTCGCGCCATGAGCGTCGCGTTTTAAGACAGCCTGTCAAGTTAAAAACAAACAGATCAACTTTTGAATACGCGTCCAATCTGATACGCTCCGTCTAGCTGTTGAACGCAAGAACGCGTCCTGTGTGAATCATGCCTCCCGACACCTGAGGTGGGAAATACCTTGTGGAGAGCAGCAGCTTACACTCAGACTAAATATAGATCCATCGCGAGGGAACCCGGACACCGCGCCTCCCCACGCACGGCTCTCGTTTATCTGCATGTTGTGATTAGCTGGAAAGTTTGATTGTATCGGTGGCATCGTTCTCCATTTTTAAAATATTCTATTTTTGCTAAATGGAAAAACACAGGATTTCTTTAGATAAAAATATATTAACCTCTCAACTACACACGCGTAAAGCGCATTTTTAACTCCTTGTTCCTGGCGGTGCGCACGCACGCTATCCAACAAGTGCATGCTCGAAGCTCAACTGCTGTGTCTTAAGAAGCGATTGAAGAGAAAACAGATGGAGATGCCTGCCTAACGACCTGGACCTCGAATCGATCCACGCAACCTCGCCAATACGCACATACTTTGTCGCAGTGATAAAAATGCGCGTTTGTTTGATGCGCGTCGAGTGAGCTGGTGGATTATGTGCATCTCTTAGTTTCCCCGCCGATGGAGCCGCCGTAATTCGTTGTTTTGGTCATTTTTACAACAAACTAGAGACCGGGCGGTTTGCTTATATTTTGACGGTCCGAACCCAAAAGCCTTACATCTAGTCCACTCGTAACCTGCGAAGACTTGTAAATCCTTACACCTGGTTTCTTGGAGAGGGCTGCGCAATTGCGCACGCTGTGAGAGTATACTATCGGCGCTTTCCATGGAATCCACTCCACGCGTGATCTCCACTGAGGGTTTCGGTCCTATCTGATGTGGGGTAAAAAGTTGCCGTCTGGACAGTAAATAACATATATGAGGATCAATACACACGTGCTGGTCAACACAGAGCGCAAAAATGCCTATGCATCCGGTGACTTCCACTTTGATGTACCGGGGGATCTGCACCATTCCAGATATCCTGTCGTACCGGGCACCGGTCAACCTGCCTGAGGATGAGGTGGAAGGTGAGTGAGAGTTTTTGTATTCTATATAAAATGATTAAATGCTTACTAATTCTTGCATTGCTTTAGTCTATTTCAGCCTCTCTCCTTAGCAGAAACTCGGTGTTTTGCGCACCTGTTCGTTGTTTTTTTCTTTTTTTTCTGTATCTGAATGACCCAGTTTCACTTTAAAATATATTGTTAGGGAACAGTGAAATGCTCTATCCTGACATTTTTCTGTTTAGTTAGAACAGTTTGGAAGGATTCAGCGCAGTTCATTTAAAACGCGTGAAAATCCGGTTACCTGCGCGTGTGTTTCTCTATGAGGTGGATAAATCTGATTGTCTGATTTATGGAAAGTAGGTCTATCACAAGCCAGCAGAAAGACCTGAGTGGTATGCTGCAGTTGAGACATCTCTTTGAACAACAAATCACATGTGAATCAAAATATGATTCACAAGCCATTCTAAGAAAATACTAGTTCTGTTTTTAGATTCTGAAACATTAAACTAAAGATGCATATGCAATTCGCTAGAGTATTTCCATGATCTTACTCATCTGTGTCAGAAAGTTTACCCTGATGAGTGTCCAACTGAATATAATTAGTATAAGTAGTCACATTATAGTCCACATGCTTTATACCTTCAGTACATGGCTTTTCTGATTAAAATATTTTGTGATTTATGGAGAGTATAGGTCTCATAAGCCAGCAAAATCACCTGTTATTGGTATGCTGCAATTAAGATCTCTCTTTGATGTGGACCTCTCATTTGGAGTAAAGAATCTTCAATACCATGTCATTCTAAGCATAAAACCAACAATTTTCATTTTTAGTATCTGAAACATATCCCACTAGCGTATACCATATGCAAATGAATAGGCTTTTTTTTTTTTTTTTGTCATAAACTACAGTTTACCCCAGAGTTTCCTAATAATGGTCTTGGAATATCCTTGCACTGAACAATTTAGGTCTTTTGAATAACACACTTGATTTCAGCTCATTAATAGTGGCACCAAGACATGAAATGAGTGCGTCAGATAGAGAGACATCCAAAATGTGCAGTGCTGTGGACCTACAGGATCAGGATTGAAAACAATTGGTTTACCTTGATAAGTATCCAATTAAATGAAAGCAGTAAAATGTAATTTGAATTAGACACATTATAGTCTACGTGTTCAATACCGGAAAATAAATGGCTTATATTGTTTTTTCCACCACCATTCAATGCTTTAGGTAGGTTACGTGTGAAATACAAACCATAGACAGCTCAGTGTGATCAGATTGCATAATAATCCCATGCTTTTTTATTTATTGTGTATATACTGTACAGTTTTAAATCAAATTCAAAATCAATTTATTCCTTAAATGCAAAAAATATAAAAGTTTGTAATTGTGAATGTGCAATCAAACATGTTCATTCAGATTAGTTTTTTCTATTAAACATTGTATATTGACATCTGACTGGTGTGATTGTCGGCTCAGTCTAAAGTGTCTTTCCTGATCAATCTTTTGTGATTAAGGTTTAATTAAGTAACTCAGCACCTTATTGCAATTCCATTCATCAAGGGATGTTTTCTATCAGTACATCTAGCTAGTTAAATAAAAATCCTCTAACCCAGAATCTCAAGGCTGATTCTCATGCTCTTAACACTTAAAAACCTGATGGTCTGAACAAACACAAGATAAATGATGATAAAGTGACAAAAAATCACATATATGGATGTTTCGGTAAAACTAATCTGGGGAGCAATTCTCACTATTAACTAATTGCTTATTAGCTTGCATTTTACTAGCATATTGGCTGTTTATTAGTACTTATAAAGCACATATTAATGCCATATTCTGCATGACCATATTCTACATCCCTTAATCCTAACTTAGCCACTACAACAACTACTTTACTATCTATAAATGAGCAGTAAATTAGGTGTTTATTGAGGCAGAAGTCGTAGTTAATGTGTGACCGATGTTTCTTGTAGTACATGATTGTGTGCATATTGTACATACACAAATATCCAAGTGTAAATGTGACAGTCAATCTATTTGCAAATGTGCCTATACATGTTCACAAAGAAAAACTGTGCCACATGTGGTCATCCCAGATCATGTACTGTAGTCTAGAATTTCCACAGAGATGGAAAATAGAGAGTAAATATGAACAGACAAAGCATAGGGTTTCATTCCCGTAACAGTTTTGCTTTTACACAGATTTGCTCTGCAAATAAACAGCTTATGGACCAAACTGTTGGTTGAAGTGCTCCACACTGATGAAGTAGGCCATGTTCTTTCTCATCCTTAGGATATGTAGTTGTTTATTTGTGAATCTTGAGTTTGAACCAGATTTTTATATTTTGCTTTGAACTCATAGGCACACTGGGGGCAGAAATTGAGATGTAATTTGTGAGCCGTGCATCTTTATTTTAGTTAGCACGTTATATTTCATCATAAACCCGTCCTTATTCAAAATGAAGAATGAGGATAAGAGCCTCAGCTAAAGCTCGAAGAGTTCATTATTATTCTCAGTTGAAGATTGCTTAAAGTGTGGTTCATCTAAAAGACATTATCTCCTGACTTTATGCTCACACACACTGGACATCTTAACCCGCTGATAACGCCCCTTAAAGGATTAGTTCACCAAAAAAAAAAAAATTCGGACTTGCTCCAAACACGTATGACTTTTTTTTCTTCAGTGGAACAATAAAGGAAGATGAACGGAGAATGGAGAAGCTTTCCAATTCATCCGGATGACTCGTGTGCTATATTCCAAGTCTTCTGAGGCCATACAAAAGCTTTGCGTGAAGAACAAACTGCAATGTAAATTATTATTCACTGATAATCCTCCGTTCCAGTGGGCTGTTAACCATTGGGAACCAAGTCAGTGAGTTGAGTTAGATTAGTGAACAAATCATTCAGACTGGTTTATTGGTTAAGTTGATTAATTGAAAAGAAATGACTCAAAAGAATGATTGGGTCTCATTCACTAATAATAGTGTGAATTAAAGGCACAATATGTAATTTTAGCTACTAGAGGTCGCTTTTTCAAAACAAAGGCATAGCTTGATGACGCCTTGATTTCGCGGAATCATGGGAGGCGTTGTCTTCACGTCTACAGTCGGCGAAAAAGAATCCGCCGGGACATTGGCAGAAATCATATTCATGGATGAGCTAATGTATCAGGGCCGTAGCCACCATAGACATTGAGGGGGACAAGTCCCCCCAATAATTAGAAATAGGCAAATTGTCCCTCCCAATATTTGATTATTGATTCTGTTCTGCTGTACTCCATTATGCACCACTCTGTTTGTTGTTAGGATGACCAAGAAAAGTTTTAAAGGTTACATTTTTAGGCTGGTCTGCCTCAGTGGTCTAACAGCACTCGTCACTGTCAGAATGAGTGAACTGGCCAATCAAATCAAAGAAGGCGGGGCTTACTGTTCACAGAAGACGAGTGCAGATACTAATGCGACGCTTTCGTTTTAGCAGTGAAAGAGAGTAAGTAGCTAGCCTATATTTGACGGCTGTTTTATGATTGAAATATTAAGCGACCGACAGTAATATCCAGTGATGCAAACTACTCTACATTTTTCTGAAATGTCCCCATTTTGAATCGAAAACATGCTATTAGATTAATATGATATGATTAATGTAATTCATAACTGAATGTGACGAGATAAGAAACGTTTTGCGTTTTTGACATATTATAGATACAAATAAGAATGAATACCATTATAATATAAATACCATTATAAATACCATTTGCAAATAATTTAAATTGATTACTTAATAACTATAGACCTGGAACTTTTACCGTCCTTATTTCTTTTTCATTATTCCCTTAAATCCCCGACTTGTAATGTATTAAAGATTTATTAAAGGGTTAGTTCACCCAAAAATGAAAATAATGTCATTTATTACTCACCCTCATGCCGTTCCACACCTGTAAGACCTTCGTTAATCTTTGGAACGCAAATTAAGATATTTTTGTTAAAATCCGATGGCTCAGTAAGGCCTGCATAGCCAGCAATGACATTTCCTCTCTCAAGATCCATTAATGTACTAAAAACATATTTAAGTCAGTTCATGTGAGTACAGTGGTTCAATATTAATATTATAAAGCAACGAGAATATTTTTGGTGCGCCAAAAAACCAAAATAACGACTTGTATAGTGATGGCCGATTTCAAAACACTGCTTCAGGAAGCTTCGGAGCGTTATGAATCAGCGTGTCGAATCAGCGGTTCAGAGCGCCAAAGTCACGTGATTTCAGCAGTTTGACGGTTTGACATGCGATCCGAATCATGATTCGACACACTGATTCATAATGCTCCGAAGCTTCATGAAGCAGTGTTTTGAAATCGGCCATCACTATATAAGTCGTTATTTTGTTTTTTTTGGCGCACCAAAATTATTCTTGTCGCTTTATAATATTAATATTGAATCACTGTACTCACACGAACTGATTTAAATATGTTTTTAGTACATTAATGGATCTTGAGAGAGGAAATGTCATTGCTGGCTATGCAGGCCTCACTGAGCCATCAGATTTCAACAAAAATATCTTAATTTGCGTTCCGAAGATTAACGAAGGTCTTACGGGTGTGGAACGACATGAGGGTGAGTAATAAATGACATTATTTTCATTTTTGGGTGAACTAACCCTTTAACATTACTGTAGTTTGAAGCAGGGTGTGGCTGAAAGCCATTGGAGCTGAACGAGGTCGCTGGAGTGATTGCTAATGAGAGACAAGCGTGACACGCCTCGAGAGCAGCGGAACTTTTTTTATGCCGCAGATGAGCGCTTCCGCTTCTTCCGGTCATACGTATGTGGGGTAACATTGCGATGTTTTATCATATTAGATTTGTGTGTTGAAAGTTGTTATAATGCTACTCTGTGCGTTCGCTCGGCAGCTGCTATGAGACACTTGTTGCACACTGCAGTAAGCTAGATCGATATTAGGCATGGTAAAACATGGTACTCGTGGTAAATCAAGAAAACAAGATTCAAAGAATAAGACTA
Organism: Mylopharyngodon piceus; assembly: GCA_039654765.1. Taxonomy (NCBI): domain Eukaryota; kingdom Metazoa; phylum Chordata; class Actinopteri; order Cypriniformes; family Xenocyprididae; genus Mylopharyngodon; species Mylopharyngodon piceus. The sequence continues at coordinate 3,651,407 of CM077443.1, read as the reverse complement.
ACCGTGTTGAGCTATATAGAAATGATTAGTTTTCTGTCGATGAATGTAGCTATCCAAACAGTTGCTCACCTGTCTAATAAAAACAATATATTAAAGAGTCTTTGGTGTTTCCATGGTTTCTACAAAATAAAACCGGAAATCGAGGGTAACGCGGGTATGATGTCACTGATAGGCAACGCACGGACATGATCCGTGTCCTGGTTAAAATTGCTTATTTTTCTGGATTTAATCATTCTTGGAACATTTGGGATAATGCAAGTACAGAAGTCAACAATATATATATATATAACTTTGTTGTAGTGGTTTTTAGATATTTGAATCCAAAAATCTTACATATTGTGCCTTTAATCATATTATATGCACAGGAGAACAAAAAATGTGTGTCTAATTTTATATATATATATATATATATATATATATATATGAATGCAAGAGATGAGAGATCACATATGGATGTTTCTTGTAGTAAATGATCCAAATCCAAAATATGAATATGACAGTCAATCTATTTGCAAATGTGCCTATGTCACTGAAAACCAAAACTGACACATTTCAGAGAAAAAAAAAAAAAAAAACTTGGAATAACTAACTGCATAATTAATACTTAGTTGAAGCACCATGTGATTTTATTACAGCACTCAGTCTGTTTGGATAGGAGTCTATCAGCTCGGCACATCTTGACTTGGGAATATTTTCCCAGTTTACTTTGTTCTTGATTTTTTTTCCATAAATTTAGAATACATTTTAGTATGAAAGTTATTGGTGGAATCTTGGTTTGTTCGTCAAGCATTTGTACACAAATTTCATGCACAAGTTTTTGAATATGCGCGGTTAGTTTATGAGACCTGACCCATTTTTACTTTGTTACACAAGGACAAATGTCAGAATTTTTAGTGGATAACAGCTCAAATTTAAGTTTGTTCCTCATGCAAAGGCTTTGAAATGTAGCGCAAGACTCATTAACCACTTTTATGATACTTTTTTGATGTTTTTGTTATTTTTCAATTGAATAGACTGGTCAGAATATTCTATCCACCTTATTCCTGCCTAGCCTACTGCATTTCGAATTATGGGTTGCACTTCCGGTTTGGGGAACTTCCATTTAAAAGACTGAAACGAATCGTTTTAAATCATAAGGTTGCCACAAATAAAGCTTATCCGTCAGTTTGACTGAATGAGCTGTCAATTTTTCTTTCATGTTTTATTTTCAGACATCATGAGAATAACGTAACGCTTGGTATTTTAACATAACATGTTATAACAAGAATATCTATGGCAAGAGCTCTTTTCAGTCGCTGCTTTCTATCCTCGTGATTATTTTCTTTTATCCCTTTGCATACCGCTGTAATAGTATGAAAAAGGACAACATATACTGCACATTTGTGGTCTGTTCTCCCGATATAATTTACGATATATCCCATTAATAATTCACTGGAATGCACGAAGAATCTCTCGTTTTTCTCCTCAAAGCCTCACGTCTCTTTCCAGGTTTGTTTTCACAGGTAAATACAATTTATTATCCGTAAAAATGATGGAAATCACTTTGAAATAGTATCACGCAATGCTGAAGTTCATGAACATTTTTTATTAAGGCAACGTATATTACACAATACAGATATATATCATAGTTATATTTAACCCATCCGTTATTGCTGTGGAAAGAATCGCGCTTTTTGAAAGTACCTTGTTGATGCTTAAATGTCCTTTTAATTTTCGTTGGTTGAAGGGTGAGTAGAATAATGTAATCTCATTGTACCCAGTTTAAAAAGAAAACGTATTATTGCGTTCATAGAGCGAGCCTTTCACTGACTGTTTACAGCTTAACGGAAGTTACACCCATAATTCGCGCAAAACGTCATGGGGCGTCGGAATAAGGTGGATAAAATTCACATTATGGTGTTCAGAGTTTGTTTTTATTTAAAAGATAATTCCTTCTTTTACCCTTTATGATTCACAAGAAGCAGAAAGCTGCTTTTTGTTGGACTTTATTCACTATGAACCAGTGACCCATATGATTCACATGAACTGAATAAACATCCATTACCGGTCAGGCTTTCACTGAATGCACATTCAATACAAACCAGCAGCCGCACGGTTTTGTGAGAGCGAAATTCAGTTAATGTTCAGGGTCCTTCGTGTGCCGGGAATTACCCAGCTGTTAACCGCACCCGACGTCAGGCACCACATGGTATTTCTATGGCAGTGCATGACAATCAGACATCAAGCTTGTTTGGAATTTCATTAAAAGAGGTTGGCAGTGGTGACAGAAGCAAATAAAGCTGTGATTAAATTTGGTGCTGTGGATGGATTTCAGAAAGCAATCTCAGAGCCCATTGTCACAGGGATAGTAAGGGTGCCATTTGCTGCCTCTGAGAGCACGCGAGCCCCTCTTGATCAAGACCACACTGACAGCTCATGCTGGACTGCTGGACTCATGTTTTACACACAGAGTCACATTCAGCCTTAGGGTCCAAAAAACTGTTGGTGTGGCATACTGATGGATGCAGATCTGTCCGATCCAGCTGACAGCAGTGTAACCAACTGTAAAATCGGACAGATGGTTTCAATACTGGGAAAAATTCAACCAATTTTCTAGTGATCTATACCATAATAATGTAGGAAATTGGTTTCTGCTCACAAAAATTGCCCATAATGTTAACTAACGCCATTCTCACTAATGAGAACTATTGTCTTTTGATTATTACTTATACTAATTATTTTGCATACTAGGAAAACCATGTAAACGTTACAGATGTGGCTATGCGTATAAATAAAGCTATTAAAGCACAATAGCTTTAGAATTTCCAGAATGATTTAGACCATTTTGTGCATCCAGAACCTCACACAAAAAAGAAAATGTTCAATAACCTTAACTTAATTAAATTGAGGAAAATGTTTCCATGTAATTAAATTAAGCATTTTCTTAGAACAGATTTTTTTTCTAGTCTTGTTGTATGATATTAAATTAATTTAGTTATGCCGACTAGATGCAATCAAAATGACAAGGACTTCTGAATACATTTTTACAATTTTTGGCTTTTTACCAAACATTGACAATTGATTTTTTTCTTTCTGGCAGTAAGTAAAATAAAAAAAATAAGCTTTTTAAATTCAGAAGAGTATTAAATTAAATTATCTACTTGGATGAATGATGTTAGGGTTACATTAAAAATGATCTCTCAAATCAGTTTCCAACATGTCTAAGTCAGTCTGGATTTACATGCATCCGGGGATGGCATCTGGTAAACGTCCATTATTATTATTATAATGCATTACTTTTGAATGTAACTTTCTCCAACACTGTCCATGTAACATCACAACATTTATTTCTATCAAAAGGTTCCTCAATTTTTGGTCAAGATCTTGTATTGACAATGCAAGAGGTGAGCACTCTGTAAAGTCTCCTCCAGCACAGACTTTTAATGAATTTAAGGTCAGGACTCAGAGGTGCCAATTCATGTGTGAAAATGATTCTTCATGCTCTCTGAAATATTTTTTTCACAATTTGATGAATCTTGGCTTTGTCATCCTGGAATATGGCCATGATGCGTCTTCCTACACACTCCAACTTTTTGGGTTAAAAGAACCGTTGCCAAACATATAACATGCTAGAAACATAATAATCACAGTAATAATGATCCAGACATAGACTCTTAAATCCAAACTGCAACTTTTTCCTTTTTTGGCCGGGCAGTGTGTGAGTGTGTGTGTATATATATATATATACAGTATCTCACAGAAGTGAGTACACCCCTCACATTTTTGTAAATATTTTATTATAACTTTTCATAAGACAACACTGAAGAAATGACACTTTGCTACAATGTAAAGTAGTGAGTGTACAGCTTGTATAACAGTGTAAATTTGCTGTCCCCTCAAAATAACTCAACACACAGCCATTAATGTCTAAACCGCTGGCCACAAAAGTGAGTACACCCCTAAGTGAAAATGTCCAAATTGGGCCCAAAGTGTCAATATTTTATGTGGCCACCATTATTTTCCAGCACTGCCTTAACTCTCTTGGGTATGGAGTTCACCAGAGCTTCACAGGTTGCCACTGGAGTCCTCTTCCACTCCTCCATGATGACATTACGGAGCTGGTGGATGTTAGAGACCTTGCGCTCCTCCACCTTCCATTTGAGGATGCCCCACAGATGCTCAATAGGGTTTAGGTACCCTCAGCTTCTTTAGCAAGGCAGTGGTCGTCTTGGAGGTGTGTTTGGGGTCATTATCATGTTGGAATACTGCCCTGCGGCCCAGTCTCTGAAGGGAGGGGATCATGCTCTGCTTCAGTATGTCACAGTATATGTTGGCATTCATGGTTCCCTCAATGAACTGTAGCTCCCCAGTGCCGGCACCACTCATGCAGCCCCAGACCATGACACTCCCACCACCATGCTTGACTGTAGGCAAGACACACTTGTCTTTGTACTCCTCACCTGGTTGCCACCACACACACTTGACGCAATCTGAACCAAATAAGTTTAGCTTGGTCTCATCAGACCACAGGACATGGTTCCAGTAATCCATGTCCTTAGTCTGCTTGCCTTCAGCAAACTGTTTGCGGGCTTTCTTGTGCATCATCTTTAGAAGAGGTCTATTTCCCAAACACAACCTCTGGATATGACGCTGAGCACATGCACTCAACTTCTTTGGTCGACCATGGTGAGGCCTGTTCTGAGTGGAACCTGTCCTGTTAAACCGCTGTATGGTCTTGGCCACCGTGCTGCAGCTCAGTTTCAGGGTCTTGGCAATCTTCTTATAGCCTACGCCATCTTTATGTAGAGCAACAATTCTTTTTTTCAGATCCTCAGAGAGTTCTTTGCCATGAGGTGCCATGTTGAACTTCCAGTGACCAGTATGAGAGAGTGAGAGCGATAACACCAAATTTAACACACCTGCTCCCCATTCACACCCGAGACCTTGTAACACTAACGAGTCACATGACACCGGGGAGAGAAAATGGCTAATTGGGCCCAATTTGGACATTTTCACTTAGGGGTGTACTCACTTTTGTGGCCAGCGGTTTAGACATTAATGGCTGTGTGTTGAGTTATTTTGAGGGGACAGCAAAGTTACACTGTTATACAAGCTGTACACTCACTACTTTACATTGTAGCAAAGTGTCATTTCTTCAGTGTTGTCACATGAAAACATATAATAAAATATTTACAAAAATGTGAGGGGTGTACTCACTTCTGTGAGATACTGTATATATAGGCATATGGATGGTAAGATTTACCGATTCGCATCGATTTAAAAAAGTGTGCATCGGATACAAGTTGGCATTTGTATTGCGATGCATTGTTTCTAACATATTTGCATCGGTAAAAAACGATTTATTTATATAGAATTATTAGTAGATGCGCTATACTTTTATTATTTATTAAGTGACCAATAATTTGTGACCAGTATTTTATATGTAGATTGATTTATCTTCTCTAAACTGTTCCTCAAGTGCGTTCTCTCATCACCACTGCTGCTACGTCAGTATGACGTATCACAACACTACGGAGACCGAGGCGTGTCCTGAGAGTCACACAGAATATAGAATATAGATTAACATGGCACTACAAAGGCCTGTTTGTGAAAGGGCCATGCGTTAGAAGTCAGAAGGCACTTAAGTTCATTTATGATTTGCTGTCTGTCTGAACCAAAGAAATAAAAGCGAACTATCTGTACCATTTTCAGGGCCCAATGATTTCCGCCATGCAGAAAACCCGGACGGAATCGCGGAATCCATTCAAACGGACTTTACTGTATAACGCGGAATGTCACGAAATTTGTCAAATTTTGGAAGAATAAATCAAAAGTAGGTGGGTACACCTAAATCAAATCGCGATATTGACTAGTGTCTGTGAATATTAAACCACAAAAAGTATATGAATATGAATCCTGCATGTTCTGAGTGAATTGCGCAAATGCGTGAATATGTTTAATACACATACTGAAGCACGCGTGACGCTCGCAGTGTTTTTTCCAGCGTCTTCATCTGACTATATGACGACATGAACACATAAACTTCATCTCCAGAGCTGCTCTTATGAGCATTTTACCGTTTAATTTGAGAAAAACTATTGTCATATCATATGCACACACAGAAACTTCAAGATCTTCACGGCAACCCATCAAAATAAAAGTTTGGTTTAACTTGTAACAGAAATATAAAGTTTAGAGCCCTACATATTAAATTGCATAGCATTTTTTTTACATTGCATCGTATTGCATTGAATCGAATTGAAATCGGACTGCACTGCATCAGTAGCTACTTCATATGTATCTTTAATGTATCGTATCGTTGGCTATGCATCGAGATGCGTATCGCATCGGCCTCGGTAATGGAGATGCACATCCCTAAGGCCTATGTATGGGTCTGTGTGTTTGTCTCATAGTAGTTCTTGTGAAAGGAATATTAGTATTAACAATATATCATCCGTCTATTGCAAATTTTTAGTAAACCAAATACAATAAGGATGCCTATCATGTAAATTCAGGCCTATTCTGGCTGCAGATCATTTTATAGGATATGTTTTACCAGCTGTTTTTATTCTGAAATATAATGGTTTTGCAATCAAAAAACACGAATATAGTTTATTTTGTGCCATTTGTCTCAAACTGTGGAAAGATCAATTTAAATGTGCCATTTGTCTCTCTTAAAGGATTAATTCACTTTCATATAAAATTTTCCTGATAATTTACTCACCCCTATGTCATCCAAGATGTCCATGTCTTTCTTTCTTCAGTTGAAAAGAAATTAAGGTTTTTGATGAAAACATTCCAGGATTATTCTCCTTATAATGGACTTCAATGGCCTCCAAACGGTTGAAGGTCAAAATTATAGTTTCAGTGCAGCTTCAAAGGGCTTTAAACGATACCAGACGAGGAATAAGGGTCTTATCTAGTGAAACGATCGGTCATTTTCGAAAAAAATGTAAATGTATATGCTTTATATAAAAAAATGATCGCCTTCCAAGTGCTTCCGCCAAAACCATACTTTCGTATTCTTCAAAAAGCTTACACTGTATGTCCTACGCCTTCCCTATTCTACTTACGGAACGAACGCAGCGCCAGTTACATTTTTTCCGTAAGTTGAATAGGGAAGGCGTAGGACATACAGCGTAAGCTTTTTGCAGAATACAAAAGTACGGTTTTGGCGGAAGCACTTGGAAGGCGATCATTTTTTTATATAAAGCATATACATTTACATTTTTTTTCGAAAATGACCGATCGTTTCACTAGATAAGACCCTTATTCCTCGTCTGGTATCGTTTAAAGCCCTTTGAAGCTGCACTGAAACTATAATTTTGACCTTCAACCGTTTGGAGGCCATTGAAGTCCATTATAAGGAGAATAATCCTGGAATGTTTTCTTTTCGACTGAAGAAAGAAAGACATGAACATCTTGGATGACATGGGGGTGAGTAAATTATCAGGAAAATTTTATATAAAAGTGAACTAATCCTTTAAACCAAGTGGAAAGATCTTTGTATGTATTAGTCAGGTAACTCAATAATACATAATGGAAAACATGCCACAGATATTACATAATGCTTATGTGCTACTAATATCCTACTTAATGATTCAGGAAACCCAGCATTTTGTATTGGCATTAGACCACAATGATGAATGTTCTGACTGGAACAAGACATATTCATTATGTTATACTTCTCACTGTATGAATGTAATGGCCATTGTAGGAGTAAAATCACGGTTTGTGTAAATTCAGTGCAGAAGTTACAAATCCGTTTCCTGTCAGAGTACAAGTAAAGAAAGATCACATGGCTGTTTGGCAGGTAGACTGGTTTAGAAATAGACATACAGAAAGAGGAGTGATTCACTTGAACGTATCTCATTGACAGACGAACTGGAGAGCAAACAAACCTTCCACCAGCCAGGGTCTGTTTCCTGTTGCTTTTCTCTCCATCACATTTCTCTTTCCACACACTGCCTGTTTTGCAGGATCATAAATGAGAGGAAACAGAGGAACAATGGCATATCTTCTGTTTGGATCTTTCATTTGATGCAAATTCAGAATAACTTTATTTTTCATATCGCCCTTTTGTGATCTGATTTGTCTGCACAGCAAGAAATATTTTTTTTCCGTTATTGAGAAATATAATTGCTTGAGGTCACAAAAAAAAGGACACAGAAAATATTCTGAGAGTGAGAAATGCTTGTTTTTCCCGTAAATGTGCATTAGGGGATGCAGAGAGTTAAAGTCAATGAAATCCTCTGACCAAATTTTCAAAAATTTGTCAAAATTTGCTAAGGTGTAATAATGGAACAAGAGTTTTAAAAAGTGATTTTTCACTATTATTTACAACAGGATCTGCATTTTCATGTTTAAATAAAAGATTTTTGTTATAAGAGACAATAAAAATGCAATCTCAGAATTGTATGCAAACCTGTAATAATTAACTATATTAAATTACACAAATATACTTTATGTATTTAATCTCACTTTATTAACCAATGTTTTTGCTGCTGACCTTCAATGATCCAATTCAACCATAGTAATAAGCAAAAATTACTTTAGATTAGATTTAGAAATAAGAGTTTTAAACGTCCTTCTCCTCTATCCTATTCTTCTTTAATCCAGAATGGCAGTACAGCTGAAAGGTTTGTTTGAGCTGCGCCCTCTACTGTACAGGAATGAATCTGCTTTTCCATCAGCCTGAGGCTTATTCATTTCACTTTTGGTGTGAAAGGGCCTTAACATTTGCCAAAAATATAACTTTTTTGTTGTTATTAAAAAAACAAACAAGCAAGCCCAGCCCAGGTGAGAAAAAGTAACGCAAAAGTAATGTAACACATTACTTTTCATAAAAAGTAACCAAGTAACGCAATTAGTTACTTTTTTAGGGAGTAACACAATATTGTAATGCATTACTTTTAAAAGTAACTTTCCCCAACACTGAAAATAAGTATAATGAACTATGCAAAAAACAAAACAAACAAACAAAAAAAAAACATTTAAACTCAAGCACGTTTTATAATTACCCAAAAATCAAACTAGTTAACCTGTCATGCACCGTCAAAAACTTAGGCTGGCTGTTGGTGTTGACTTATGAATTTGCACATTGTTTGTCTTAAAGCGTATTAAAAACACCACATAGACATATAAACAACATTAAAAACTTGATTTTCACCACAGGGGGACTTTAAGAAATGAAAAGCTACACACTCCATCAATTAGGGTTAAACTGTTGCCAAACATTCGTCAAAAACTTAAGCTGGCTGTCGGTTAAAATATTAGAAATAAAAACAATGACATAACACACTCATGGGCATTAATCACTTCTCTGAATATTTGCTGGCTAAGAAATAAATAATTATTACCTTACGATCCATCTGTTTTCAAATCCACATCATTTGAATATCACAACATTGTATCTGTCAAAAAATAACATGCACAATACACGGTAGTATTTACGACAAGCAGAGGTCCGTTGAGTACACGCATTACTTGGAAAACCCACACTGCCAGATGTTTTGACTACGTCATCGCTTTCCGAGAAGAGGGAGAAAATGGCGGCCTGAACGGCTTCAACCTAGTGTTTGTCAGAGACGATATCGTACATGAGTATAAATTTGTTCTTCTGAAATTGAATTGGAATAATCAGGGAACTGAGTGAAATACTTCACACTGCATGCTAAAGAGAATAAACGCCAATCCAATTGAAAAACTTCACCGGGTTAGTGAAAATCTTTAACAGGTGTTGGTTTTGACAGATACTTTTAATGCACAAACTACGCATTCTGATTCTGACATTCCTGATTTGAATATTTTCAAAAATTTTCTATTCTTGACTGATCTTTTTTTCATAATTTTGGCAATAGATGAAATGTTAAATGAGTGATCTTGAGATGAGTCCCTGTAGTCGTCCAATTTGACTCTCATATGCTGATGTAATATGTATTATAATAGGTGATTTTTATAAAATGTAGTTTGATTACTATCTTCTCAGTTGTTTAAAAGATTAAGGTAATTATCAAAGTTTGATAAAATGTTGTTTAATTTTCCAATAAAAAATGATAAATGTTTACATGATTTGTTACATTTAATTACCCCTTAGCAGATTTTGACTCACATATGTGTGTGCGTGTGTGTGCGCGTACATACAAACAGTCCACTAAAAGAGCCAATCACGTGCTAGCAAGAATTTGCATGTGTATTGGATGGATCAGCCTAAAAAATACAGGGGTTTTTTTTGAGTGATTTGAGTTTAAGAAGCACAAATTATTATACCATATGTCATTGGAACATAATTTTGTGTCACGAATATGGCCGTTGAGTGAACTAACTTCCTTTACAGTGACTTTCATGTGAAGAAAACCCATTTCTATACCTTAATGCATTTATATGTAGTTCCAAACGTAGATTCGGGAGAAGCCTAAACATTCAGTCCTGTCAATCATCATTACGAGCATATATAAGCAGTAGTCACTGCGTCATCCCAGGGACAATTCTTCCAGCATCCCTCCTCCTCCCCATCTCCTTCTCTATTTCTCTTATTCTCCCTCTACGCAGTACTGTTATAGGGGGGTTTAACTCGGAGCTCGAGCCGAGCCTCGGGTTCGAGCCTCCTTCGAGGACAGCAAGCCAAGTTTGTTTTACCATTAACCATTCAGACTGAATGGGCAGGCAAACTTGTAAACTGCATTTCTTCATTTTAGAAAGATATTAGAGAGATAATGCATAATATATTTTTTCTCATTGACAGAAATACAAATTAAAAATAGGTTATTTGATTCAGCTTATGGCTTTATCAACAGCTTTGTATTTGTAATATACAGTCTAGGAAAATATGTAATGAATACTGCACAGTTAGCTATTATCAGACTCCAACAGGGTTATCATGTAAAAGGGATTATTTTGCAATAATGGCTGAATAATTTATTACATTACCACACAAATACATAGACTGAAATATCCAGTTTAAATTATTTTATTGTGCAAAAAAGAAAATCTCACTGCAGAATGTCACGACTGACCAATCAGAATAAAGCATTCCAGAGAGCCATGCAATATCATTGTTAATGTTTTTAATTGTCTGATACCCAGCTAACAGGAAACATTCTCAGAACTTTGGCTAACATTCTGTCAAGGTTCTCTCAAAGTTATGAACAAACATTCTTCCAGTAACATTAATAGAACATTAGTTCAAAGTTATCTGGTCTTTAATAACATTATCAAAACATAATTGGCACAAAAAAGTTGTTTATACATCATTCATGTAATGTTTTTCTGAAACATTTTAGTTGGCCATTACTTTAGTGAAGTTGGCCATTTACTCAAAATACTGTTACAACCCACTAGTGAGGACATTTGACTAGTCCTCACTAGTTCAAAAGGCTTATAAATCAACCAAAAGAAGATTTTAGTATTTTACACATGTTTCTGTGATGGGTAGGTTTAGGAGTAGGGGTTGGGTTAGGTGATAGAAAATATCATTGACCTGACATAAAATCAATGGAAGTCTATGCAATGTCCTCACTAAGATAGCAAAACAAACATATGTGTGTGTGTTTTGTCATTTAAATACTTATATTTCACATTATGGAACAATAATATAATAGCATAATAAAAGTAACTAAACAAGTGCCTAACAATTATGTACTTGATAAAAATCTAAAGTTGCTGGGGTGCATTTAAAGCTGCTCATGCATTTCTCTGTCAGGGCAGCTTGTGTCGTGGTGCATAGACAGGAGGGGCAATTTACACACACTCTGATTTTCAATTACCAACATATCCACTGGTGAGAACTAGACGAGGGTTCTGCTTCGGTGGCTTTCCAAAATTGTTCTTCAAACCCCCTCTTTTTTTAAATAGGATGCCATTTTGTTGTCGGGGAAGAAAATAAATTGTGTTTTCAGACTACAATATACAAGATCTTCTGACTAGACGGTCACTGCTCTTGTGTGTGTGTGTGTGTGTGTGTGTTGCACTTTTTTAAACTTAAGGTACGTTCAATCAAATACGAAAACATGACACTGACCTATACCATTAATCCACTATCATACCCAACCTCAAAACAAGACGCTTGACATTTAAGTGAAGGCACTGCACTTTCAACAAATGGCCCTCTGGGATGGGCACCAAGTTGTGCAGTGGACACTTGGACTGTAATTTTAAGGAAAAGCGGCTCAAGAGACAATAGGTTACCGTTGATAGATGGAGGGCTTTGTTTATTTGTGTTATGCTTCAGCTCTTTCGGGAGGGGTGAAATATGGATCCTGGTACAGCCTACATGTCCAGGCAGTTGAGCCGACTGTAGTCAAGATCAAACTTGATGTTTTAATTTTAGATTGAAGCTGTTTATGCGCTCACAATAATGAAATTGCTAATAAGCTGTCAACAAAAGCAGTAACAGAACTATACCATTGCAGGCTTGCTTTAGATAACATCTAATACTAATAATACTAGTATGTTTAAAACTGCAATGGAATGGTTATTTGGTTTATTTGAGATGATGCAACTTATTAGCCCTTTAGCAGGATGGCTATAGAATTGTTTTTTAGCACAGCCCAATGCATATATATACAGTCAAACCAAAATTTATTCAGACAACTTGAACATTTCATTCATTAATACAGTTGATTCACTATAGTTTAAAAAATGCTAATAAAATATGACAAGATCTCAGAGTTAAACTGTCAGAAAAAAATAATCTTAATTATGTCAGATAACACTCAAGCAAAACATGGTCAGGTCAAAGTGTCTGAATAATTTTTGGTTCCAAATTTTTATCAGTTTTACTGGTAGTCCACTGTATGAAGAATTTTTGGGTATAATATGTCGCAGTTTACTTTATTTTGCTATCCTCACTTACATAAATGAACTATAGTGTCCTGCACCCACTAGTAAAAATATATCAAAAATGTCTGAATAATTTTTGGTTTGACTGTATGTGTGTGTGTCTGTGTGTATATATATATATATATATATATATATATATATAAATTTTATTAGTATTTAGTATTAGATGCGTGTTCCAGACAGATTGTCTGTTGGTTACATTGTTACACCAGTAGATGGAGTAGTTCAAGTAGTAAATGGCTTTACATTGCCAAAACAATGAAAACATCAAATTACAGACATACACATTTCTAATTGTTATTTTTATTTATTTAGTTCTGTTTAGTTTAATTTATTTTTTACTGTTTGTAATCATTTACATCAATTTGTTCAAAAGTGGAATGAATCACTGTCTAAATGAATCAGTCATTGAATCTTTCACTCAACCGGTTTGTTCAGAGGCACTGATTCATTCCGGAATTAAACAAGTGATGCTGCATCCCGATTCGTCTGCTTATACTACGCCCTAAAAGTATGTATTTTTGTGAAGAAAAAGTACATATTTTTGAGTGTGTAGCAGAGTAGACAAGCTTTGGGACATACTATCACGTCATAACATTGTGTCTTTAACGGATGCTCTGTCGCACAGTTACATGCATCCTGTCACCGTAAACTGGCCTGTCAATAATCTTGTGACAGTTAACATCCTCCACATTTCATTTAATTTAATTTCCTACTATACTGGAGAGAAAAGAAATAGCACGTTGATCTGCCAGTCGTGGGACTTTCATGCGGAGACTTATTTTGCATAATGGTGCATTTAAAAGTTAATGACCAAACAGATCTTTATAAAAGTACACATTGTTGTTGCAGATGAAATATAACACGGATAACAACATTTTTATCAGGTTAAATGTTGATTATTAGTCACTCAAACCCTTATATCTAAACCTCTCTACTTAACCACTGGTGCGCACATCCGCCATGTTTGTAGATTTAAACACTTTTTATTCATGTTTGTAGTTCTGAACCAAAAACTCCTCCAAAGTGCAATGGGTTGTGGGCAATATTAGCCATTAGAGTGCGCACGGATTCACACTTCGAAAATCTACTGGAAATAGTAGACTATCTGGGGACTTTTGGCATATACTCTTTTCAACATACTATGCTTTGGGACACACTATTTAGGATCTAATCTCACATACTATTTAGGATGGATAGTATGCACATTGGGATGCAGGGCGACTGTCTTATGAGCGAGTCATTGAATCATTCACTGACTGATTCGTTCTAAACCACTGATTCATTAAGTAGTGCTTTGCCTTCGTTTGGAACTATTTTCATTGGCAGAGCAAAAATAGATAAGTAACTGGCAATATTAGTCTAAAATGTAACTTACTCAATATCAACTTCTTGTTTGTCAAACAAATTTGTATATAATTAAGTATACTTATGCAAGGATTGAAATTTTTATGTTCCATATACTCAACTCTTGAAAACAACAGCTGCATCTCAAATGATGTACTATATAGCGTTAACTTATTGACTATGCATTATCTAGTAATATGAAGATTTACCTGTAAATATGAAGATACATTTCTAGCTCTCTGACTGGTTTTAAATTATAAAATATGTTGATCCAGGAACATGTCTTACTTTGCAAAATCATGGTGACCATGTATATATATCCCATGTATATAAATATGTGAAGTGTTTATCTTTATGTTTGTAAGTATTTCAACAGAATGTTACTGTGTCAGCCGAAATCCTGATTGGCAGCGTGATTGACGCTTTAGCAGCTTATCCACAAGAGCGGTTTGTCTGCATGAGCTTTGTGATTCACATTCGTGCCTGTAATGTAGGGCTCAACTTAGAGGGTAGGCGTTATGGGGGTGTAAGTTCATATAGGTCAAATATGGCTCTCTCAAATCACAGTAACACAATACCACAAAGCAGTAGGAGCGGAGACGAAGTGGTGATAAATTTTGGCTCAGGATTTACAGAGCAAGGTCTAAAAATGTAAGCAGGCTGGGGGCTCCGAGTACACAGAATCAGAAGATGTCAAAGAGGAAAGTAACACATGAGATGTCTATGGAATCATGAAGCTTTATCATTCTCTCCAGGGCTGTGCACAGACATTTTGGGGGGCAGGTGCTCAAGTGAGAAAAAAGGCACTCCTCTTATAATTACTATAAAAAATACATAAAATGAATTTAGTTACATGCTGTCAAACACTTTTAAATTACTTTCATATTTATTTAAATAAATAAATATGTCTTTTTGACAGAAATGACTATTTATTACTACTATTATTATACTATTATTATTTAGATGCATTACAGTGCTTTAAAAGTAAAATTTTAAATATAGAAATATGAAATTAAAAAATGAAATTATACTTTTCTGTATATGATACTTTTATATGAAACAGAAACCGCCAGTAGGTGGCGGCAATTCTAAATATGTGAGTCAAAGAATCATTCATTCACTGATTTGTTCAAACCAGCTGATTCATTCATGAATGACACACCACTCAGGGAGACGCAACTGTTTTGCTTTGTTCAGAACTATTTTCATTTGTGAAATAGAGCAAAAACAGTAAAAATTGACATTACTTTGTTTAAAATTTTAAATCAATGTCAACTTATTAAAATGAACTGTTGTATGAAAACAAAAATATTAAAATTACATTCGCAATCGTGCTGATATTTGGGAAAAAAGCACTTTTGCTTGTGTGATATTGCTTAACTATATCACATGATATAAAGATAAAAGACAAAACCTCATACAGGGAAAATTCATATCTTGAATTTTGTGGGCATTTTTATTTATTTTGGTGGCATTTTCGACCCTGCACGACGCAATTTTACGTCGACGCCAGACTGGCTTTTTTGTTGTTAAGCTTGATATAGGGCTATTACCTAGCTAGGCTGGCTCTATGTAGATATTGTAATAGTGGTTTAATTTGACACTCTCATTACCAGGCTGTCACCAGTGAATGCTGCTCCGCTCGATTTGTGTGGTGGCTATGACGAGAGGGACGGGGGCTCCTGCGGTCTCGCAGAATTAGATCTTAATGCAGTTTTCGGGCACACACTTAATTGAGAATTGATGCCATGGGCCAAAAAAACCCCAAAAACCTAAAAAAACCTAAAATATAAAATTGAAATGCTCTTAAGGGCACTTATCTAGTCAGAGACCCAAAGAGCTGGTCTTGAGCACCACTTGGTGCACTATCTGTACACGTGCCTGATCCTCTCCCTCTCTTCTCTTTCAAATCTCGTGATGGATTTTAGGAGCAGTTTTTCCGACAGCAGATCAGGATTCCTTTGTGAATGTTTGACAATGACTGCAGACATCTGCCTTCCACCCTGAGTCAAACTTCTGTCATCCTGCAATTATCAGGACGAGAACCAACAAAAGAGAATCTCATTTTATTGAAGTCTTCCACAGATCATGTGCTCAGGTCTAGGACACTTTTTAAAAAACAAATTAGATATTTGATAATTCACTACATTTAATATTTTATCCCAATCATGTGTATATCTTTTACAAGTGGGCTAAAGGGATAGTTCACCCAAATGTGACCCTGGACCACAAAACCAGTCATAAGTCACACGGGTGTATTTGTAGCAATAGCCAACAATATATTGTATGGGTCAAAATTATCGATTTTTCTTTTATGCCAAAAATCATTAGGGTATTAAGTAAAGATTATGTTCCATGAAGATATTTTATAAATTTCCTACCGTAAATATATCAAAAATTTATTTTTGTGAGTGGATATGCATTGCTAAGGACAACTTTAAAGATGATTTTCTCAATATTTTGATTTTTTTGCACCCTCAGATTCCAGATTTTCAAATAGTTGTATCTCGGCCAAATATTGTCCTGTCCTAACAAACCATACATCAATGGAAAGCTTATTTATTCAGCTTATGATGTTCAAAAAATTTACCCTTATGACTGGTTTTGTGGTCCATAGTCACAAATATGAAAATTATTTATTTACTATCATGTTGTTCCAAAACGCTATGCTATTTTTTATTTTTTTTTAATGAATTGATTTATGTATTGTTTGCTTATTTAACTAAATATGTGGATTTTAAAGAGGGTTAAGAGTTTTAGTGGATAAGAACATACATTTTGGTTTTTTCCATGTAGCTTTTGGCTTCAGAGGACTATATATAGTGTATTATATTTTCTTTTATTTATTTTTTCTTTTCTTTTATTTATTTTGGCCATTTTTGGAGCCTGACTGCCAAGTCACTATGAACTGTCATTGCTATTCAATTTGTGCCACTAATTTTTCCCTTTTTTTAAGTAAATCATGTGCATGTTGTAATTATTTGTTCCCTCGTTTTACTAAATCTTGGCCACGTTGAAATAATTAGTTCCCTTGTTTTAGTTAAATCAAAACAAGGGAACAAATTAGTTCAACGTGGCCCGATTTACTAAAGTCGTGTGAACAAATTCTTAATTCGTGGCCACGATATACAGTACTGTACAAAAATCTTAGGCCACCACAAGCTTTGTTGTTTTGGCAAAGTTTTAATAATCATCCATATTTATTTTTCAGTCTCTTTATTATGATACAAACAGAAAATACAGGAAATATGTACACAAAATGTAAAAAAAAAAAAAAAAAAAAAAAAAAAATTATTTAAGCAAAAATCAGTATTTAGTGTGACCTCCTGGACTTCTTCCATTTTCTCAAAAATGAAACTCTGAGAAACTTCTCATCAGATTTTGTTTTCTTGGCCTTCCAGTCCTTTTCTGTTCCATTTAGGTTTAAGAGAGTCAGTTCCTGCTATTGCTCAAGTGTAAGGGGAGGCCAATAAATACTTGCCACTTTAGCCTATAAAAACTGTTTTTTCTGATTTCTTTTTCTTTTTTCTGTTTTTAATACTGCAGATTTACTGTATTTTCTGTTTATATTCTAATAAAGAGAATGAGAAATAATTATATATATGCTCATTATATCATTGCTAAAACAACATGGTGGCCTAAGACTTTTGCACTTTTGACGGGTCATTTTTTTTGTCCAAAGGCCTTAATAATAATAATAATAATAATAAAAACAAAGATATGACATCCAAAGTATGTAAGGATGTAAGAATTTCAACTAGATCTCTTTTATCGAATCCAAAAGGTTTTAATTATATTTTGCTACATATAAAGATATTTTAAAGATTTTGAAGTGTTAAAAGGTCATTTGGTTTAACCGTCCAAAGGCCAATACAGCCATTTCATTTGTGATTAAAATATTTTAAAATGTAATAAATGTATATATTTTTTTATTCTGGCATGATTTTATAACATCATATATCAACATAGTGCAAAATAGTATTAAAATTATGTGTAGAAGTCGTTGCTTTGTTATGAGAAAGAATGTCCGGAAAAATTAATTTCATTGATGTCATTCGGAGTAACCAATATAAAGGGACCATTTTGGATCAAGTCATGCAGTTAGTATCATGTGACAGGATGTGACATCATTC